>OY744481.1:267226536-267247447 GCA_963556165.1 Tipula helvola
CGAAAATATATTTTTAGACAGCAACCAGTTATATGTATATAAGGGTACAGTAAGATGTACCATAAACACAGAAAGTACTTTGCATAAATGTAATTTTTGGAAAAATATAAAATTACCTTATAAAAAAAAACTAATTTTGAATATAAATAAATTACGTATATAAATAAAAGTTTCAAATAAGCTTTTCATTATTATGTACAATACAATAAACTTTCATACCTTTTCAAAACCATTTCAGTATGCTCGTTTTAAAGTTAGAAAGTTTTACATTTTTTTGTAAATGATATTCATTCACATAACTAAATCCAAATTATGTTACTTAGGTACGTCATCATATCATTCTTTGTTACATAAGTTTAAAAATTTTAAACTAAAGTTATTTTATTTTTGGTTAATTTAAAGCTTATGGCAATTAATTTTTTATTATAGTTGAAGATTTGTTGAGGTTAACGTAATTTATAATTTGTTTTATTAAAGTATTTTTTCTTTTTTTTCAGGTACGTCAAATTATGGTATGTTTGCGCGGAATTATTATATTCTACAAACGACAGGTTAGTACCAAGGAAGTTTTTTTTTGATCACATCTTTAAATATTGTAGATACACGGAGCAAGGCAACTTATTTTAACCGTGTGTAACTTTTATAAATTTTATAATTAATTTCGGAATTAGCCGGATAGATAAATATTTTACGCAGACGAGAAATTATTAATAGTTCTGCAAAATATTCGGTTTCGATCTGAAGAGGTTGATTATGAAAAATAATTCATTTTTCAATCATCTCATCCGGTTTTAGCCATTGAATTGCTAATTTTATTACACCGTCAATAGCCGCCCTGATTATTTTCTATATATATAAATCAACAATGAACTTACTTCTATAATAGTTAAACACAATCACCGTTTTGAACTATACATTTAATTGATATGACATAGGTATTGTACAATATCGAATGACAAAATGGAAAGAATTTACAAAATACGTTATTAGTATGAATAATTTAAGTAGCCTCCGGAAATAGTCTCATGTTTTGTATAATAAAAATGTAAATGAGATACAACAGTTCCTCCTTCCTAAAGTTGGCAACATGTAAGTACATTAAAATTTCAGAGCTTCACTGTTCGATATTTCTTGTGATCGGGTTGGCTTTTAGATATCCGTTAGTTCACTTAGGGTCGCTCTAGATGATGGTTGGTTAAGTATTATGATTGGTGATAGCCAGATCAAACGCTAATTTATCTCCAAATTTGTCAGGTGTTCTCTCATGATGCGATGATTTCTGTGAAGAGGAATTTTTTGATTGAATAGCATTTTCGTTTGCTATTCAGCCTCAGAAGAAACTGAGATTCGGGGGGAGGGGGGGGGGTGGCTGATTTTCATGTCTCTTCCATGCCCCGTAGTTCGTTACCACCAGTTATTAGCGTCGCGCAGTGCAGCGAAATCGAAAAAAACTGGCCAAAAATCTAACCAAAAAAAAGTTCCTAGATGGGATTTTTGTCCATTGGGTTGGCTAAAGTACATGCCTAACGTTCAGGAATCACTCAGAGAAGATTACATTTCCTTCTATCTGCTCTGAAATATTCATCACAATGTTACCTTTGTTCGAGTAGTATCAACATTATTACGGAAATGGTAAGCAACGCGCTTGTTAAAATTAATACAGAAAATCGAAAGCACAACCAATTCTTATCAGACAAAATGGAATCAACTTCTGAAAGTAAGTAAAATATGAAACAAATTGTAATGTACTAATTTTGAAAGTATCAAATATCAAAAAAGCAGTAATTGTTGTCGATTTTTATCTCTTGGCAATGGGTCCCATTTGAAACGCGATATTTTAAAATGCGATTTGACAAAATGTGATATTTCAAAACGTGACATGGTGCAAAACGCGATATTTCAAAACGCGATTACCTAGTTCTGATAACGGATAAGCTGGGCAGTCAAATCCTTTGGACGTTTCAAATCACCGGGAGGGGACTGCATATATCCCGCCTTTCTACAGCATATGGCCTGCAGATTTTGCTGCCTTACCTTACTACATTCTTCAGAGCCAGTCACAGCTTGTAATATGTTCCAAAATGCTGGAAAGAAGTTCGGGTGATTTTTATCCCAAAAGCGGAAAACAGATCCTCAGAGGAGATTAGGTCTTATAGACCTATTAGCCTCACTAATTTTGGGACTGTGTATTAGATCCAATACCCTCCAAAATCACCCTCTGGACTCTAGGCAGACGCCTACCAAGCAGGGAAATCAACAGAAACAGCTCTTCACGAACTGACATCGGAAATCGAAGATACGCTCCGGAATAAGAATTATTACTATGCTTCTTCATTGATATCCAGGGAGCTTTTGATAATACTAGTTTCGAAGTAATTCAGGAACAATTACTAACAAGAGGCATAGACCCCTCCACCGTAAGGTGGATAATAAACATGCTAGAAACCAAGAGGATTACGGCCTCCTTTGGAGACAAAACCATCAATATAGCGGCCACCTCCCCTAGTCTTGATGGTTAAGGGCAGATTCGCAAATACAGTAGGGGAAACAATGAAACAAGCCCTAGAGGTAGTAACTGATTGGTGCACGAAGGTGGGCCTTACGGTAAATCCTAATAAGGTCAGCTGCACTCTCTTTACTAACCGGAGAAAAACTGCCCTCCCGCCGATAGCCTTGGGGGGGGGGGGGGGGGGGTAACTCTCCAAGTGTCAAAAGAGGTTAAATATCTGGGTGTCGTGCATGATCAGAAACTGACATGGAATTCCCACTTAAATCATATAGCAAACAAGGCCAATAAGGCATACTTCACCTGCCAAAGAATGATTGGCAAAATGTGGGGACTGAGCCCACAAATGTTGGTTTGGCTCTACCGGGCCATTATAAGACCTTTGGTCTCTTATGGGCGTTTGTGTGGTGGCCTAAGATGGAGCAGACTGGTGCACGAAGAATACTGGAAAAGATCCAGAGGTTAATTTGTGTGGGGTCAACTGGAGCAATGAGGACTTGTCCAACAGCTGCCCTTGAGAGAATATTGGGGCTCTCACCACTGCATCTACACATTAAAAAAGTAACCGGTTCAAGAGGTCTGAGCCTAAAAATTACTGAAAAAATTAAAACCATGAGGCCAGGACACAACAATATCCTAGATAAATTAAATCTCAAGGAGGAATTAATCCAACTATCAGATCTGTAAGGACAATCGATTGTCGGATGAATTTTACCATCAGGTTGCCGGATAGGGCACTCCTGCCCCGCCATGCTTCTGTATGGTATTCGGATGAGTCAAAGACAGCCGGGGGTACCGGTGCAGGGATAGTCGGGCCTGACCTAGAACTATGCATACCGCTGGGCAGCACCCCCACAGTTTTTCAGGCAGAGACCCTTGCTATTGAGGTATGTGTGCTTCAATGTCTCAAAAATAAATATAAGAAGACCGAGATCTATATAATCTCGGACAGCCAGGCAGCTCTGCTAGCCTTAGGAGCTTCAGTGTTCAACTCGAAATTGATCTGGAGCTGCTACTGCAATTTATTGGAACTGGGTAAAGCAAATAAAGTCGCCCTTTTGTGGTCTCCTGGCCACTCCACCATTAAGGGAAATGAGGCAGCAGACCGTTGTGCAAAAAACGGGAGCAAGCCGGGATTTCCTGGGTCCCAGTCCTAATATCGCTTTTTCAAAAACCCATTTGGCAGAGGGTATAAGGACTGGGAGCAGAACTATAGGAATTTACTCTGGGAGTCCTCCATTGGGATGAGACAGGCCAAGAAATTACTCAGTTACAATATTATACGTCTGGGAGAGGCACCAAAAATGGATCGCCAGTCCCTAAGATCCCTTACCTGGTTTTTAATAGGGCACGGCATTTTTAATGGCCACCTACATAAAATGGGAAGGGTCCTTACAGACCAGTGCAGATTTTGTAATTGCAGTAAGGAGACATCGGAACACGTACTCTTCACATGCGATGCTATCATCCTAAAAAGATTCAAGTTTCTCAATGCGCACACAATCCAGTGGCCTAATGCCAACCCACTGGATATGCATCAGGTAGCGGCGTTTATCAAGGACATAGACCTACATTTCAGCTAAGAACCTCTAGGGGGGAAAAATAGAGGTTGTCAATAGGGGATCAAGGGGGTTAAATTTCGCAACTCTGACTTCAGATTCGTAGTCAGCGACTCAAAAAACCCCTGGGTGCAGATTTTTAGATATTTTACTTGAGTTTTTCACTTTTGGCCAACTTTTTTGGAATCCGCCGCACTGTGCGTCGTCTCATACATTTTGTTATGTGATTTTTTCCAAGTTCCTTCTTGGTTGCCTACCATATAGGGCCTCAGCCGGAGATTGATCGCAATTGGCAAGAGGATTTGCACGATATGTGGCTAAGAATTTTATGAGTGCCTCTTCACAAGATGTTCCATTGAAACAATTTTTTTAAGAGCCGTTTTGAAAGTAAGCACGAATCGTCCGCCTCATCATTAGATTCGGGATGAAAAGGTGCAGACGTTAGATGCTCATTATTATTTAAACTGCGAAGGTTTTTAGAATTCAGCTGACTTAAACTATGGACCATTATCGCTTACTATCGTTTTGTGTAGACCTTTGATAGAAAGTAGTTGCCGGAGAGCATGTATAACGAAAGTCGACGTTGTCTTTGACATTTGTAATACATACGAATATTTCGAAAAGGTGTCCACGATTACTAACCACTTACTCGTTCCCATATGGTGCGTTGGGTGTTGACCGTTCGGATAATTCTTTTTTCGCTGAATTGCCATTAGCCGCACAATTGTCGCAGCGTTTCAACATTGTTTCTATATCTACGTCGATCGATGGCCACCAGCAGTATCGTCTAGCAAGCTGCTTCATCCTAGTTATACCCCAGTGTCCTTCTTGCAGCAATTCGAGGGTTTTGTCCTGGAGTAATGGTGGAATGACCACGCGTGTATAATCTGTCTGTAAAAATATAATATCACTAAATGAAGAAATTGTGTGTTGATGCCGAAAATAGGCGGACAAATAAAAAATTTGATTCAAAGACTGACTGTGATAACTGTTTTCGCTTCAAATCATTTCGCTTGTGCTGTTGAATCAATGATGCGTTAATAGGGTAATTTTCGATTGCTACCTGATTATTACTTGAGGGCCATGTGGGCGTTCAAGCCACCCCGCACGGCGACCTAAAAGATCTTTTGTGCATTTTGCATTTAGTATTGCTACCTGTGCAGCGATTTTGGTCGCAAAATGAGGATTGAGGATTGAGAATTTTGTATATGTACACAACGAATAATATACATTTTGCTATTGTGTGCCGTAAAATTTTGTTTATTGTATTAGTGTATTTTCTCATGCGTTTCCTCGTGGTAAGTATCAAAAATAAATGAATCGGGTGAATCGGTTCAAATTTTTGGTGCTTACGCTCGCCTTGAGTTATTTTTCCCTTTCTTCAGACATGGGGAATTCATAAATATTTTTGTGTCTATTGTTGTTTATTGTTCAAGCAGATTGTGATAATTGTGATATAATATAATTTATAATTTTTCTTTACATTAATTATTTATTGATTTACATAAACAAAAAAAAATTATAACTAATAACAATTTAGGTATAATTTAATTAAATTGGCCCCTTACATTAAGTTACCAACAATTAATTCTAACGACAAAAATTAAATTATTTCGCAAAATTTTTACCGTGAAATTAATTAATTTTTAATAAAGGATTAATTTTGCTACATCAATTTTTTTAAAATCAATTAATTAATTAAAATTTTAATTATGAATTAATTCATTTTTAAGAATAAATTGTGAAATATTAATTTATTATTGAAAAGTAATTAATTACGCCACATAACAATTTTCGGTCCTCAATTTCGGTTAACAATAATATAAATGATTTTTAATTTATAAATTCTTCTTATTGAATTTACATTACATCTCGCTTTTTTATTTGCTGTGTATATGCTACAATAAAATGTCTCCATCGTCGGACATAACATCGTATAGCATAGCAACCGACCATCATGAGTTGCAACACAATACTAAACAAAATCAGCAAAATCATTTTGTTTTCTAACTTTTTTGTTTTTTTTTTGGTTAATATTTTTTATTTTGAGTCTCGCTTCGTAGGTAATATTTTTAATTTTTTTTTTATTTCGAAATTTGTTGTTCTATCTCAGTCCCCTCAATATTTAATACATCAATCGTTCTCTTCTGAGCTTATTCCTCTTATTTGTATCATGTTATCCCCATTACTCGCGTCATTTTATCTCTCTTATTTGCATCATATTAAACGAAAAATTGAAAGAAAAAATGCACATTCAACACCAATTCAATTTACCAATACTATTGCCTTCCGGTAATCCTCAAATGAATCCTCATTTTGCGACCAAAATCGCTGTACTGATACAAATCATCGATGAAATGGCAGGATTCATCGCTAGCGTCAAATGTAAGATCAGGACCACTGGGTAATCTGGATAGCGCATCTGCATTGCAGTGCTGGTGTGTTAGCTTGTATATAATGTCATACTCATAACTCATCAAAATAATTGCCCTTCTCTGCAAACGGTTAATACTTTGTATAGGTAAATACCGTAATAATGGTAATCTATTATTAAGTGCTTGCCTTAGTTTATATCACGTTAAATTCTCAAAGTTAAATTAATTTTTAATTAAAAACAATAGTGAAACTTTCATTATAGTGATATTATATATAAATATCACTATAATGAAAGTTTCGCTATTGTTTTTAATTAAAAATTAAAAATTAATTTAACTTTGTGTGAATAGATAGCTGTTTATTCGGACTAAACAACGTGAGAATCAGTTAGTGGTCCGTTATTGGTTGAAACCTCCTACCGTGAAGAAACTGGTAAAATCTGTAAACTCCGTAAATGATCGACAATGCTTCTTTTTCTATTTGACTGTATAGTTCAGTTGAGCCTTATTCAAAGTTTTGGAGGCGGACGCTATGGTATGTTCGGTTCCATCCGGAAATCGATGGGAGAGGACCGCTCCTATACCGTAATCTGAAGCATCTGTCGGTAATATAAGCGGGAGATCATCGCGGAAATGTGTCAAGCTGGCAGCGTTTTAGATAACTGCTTTAAGTTTCTGAAACGCATCGTTTTGCCCTGTTGTCCACTGAAAACGAGATATTTTCGTTCATACTCGATTTAATGGTGCTGCTAGATTTGAAAAATTTTGATAAATTTGTTTTAATAATTTACCTTTCCGATAAAAGATTCCATTTCCTTCAAGTTCCGTGGATAAGGTAATTTTTTGATCGCTTCCAAGCCCGTATTTGAGGGTCAGATTCCATGTTTGCCCATTCTACACCCTGCGCCATTGAAATGTTCGGTTTGAATTTTTAAAGTAAATTTTGGAAATACCACCGTTTGCTTCAAAATTAGATGGCAAAAATGATAGATTCTGATTATCAAAACAATTTTTACACTATTCCGAATATATTCAAATAAAAAGAACGGTAATCCGACATTTTAGACCCACATAACGTCGGATAAGGAATATTACCGCCCTACCTAGTAACAATTTGATAGGTCTTTACAGTGTTTTTAACAAAGTTTTTTCAATTGAAAATTAGTTTTTTGTTGACAATGGTAATTTTTATTCAAAATAAGAATTAACAGAAATAAAATAATTCATCTCAACCAAAATATTTTGAGAGAAATTGAACTTTTTAAAATTAATGATTAATAACCCAGCCCTTGGCTTTTATGATGGCCTTAAACCCGATCAGCATTAAATTCTAAAGTTTGATTAACTATTTAATATATTGTTATTTCTTCAAACCAGACTTTTTCTATAAGTTTTTTCCGCGCTTTGGCATTTTTCAGCTTGTAATTTGTAATCTTCTTTCCCATGAAGGACCAAATATTTGCAACAATATTGAGGTCAGGACTATTTCCTGCCCAGGATAACGACTCAATCGCCAAGCTATTTTTAAATTCGGCTACCTAAACAAAATAGACATTAAAATTAAGCATTTTTACTTCACAAATAATATCAATGACTCGCGGAGCGTAATCGTCCTGGAAGAGTGGAATACCGATGTATTGAGTCGGGTCCTCAATAGTTACGATTCAGGTTTCGATAATTTTTTTATATTTTCCTCCGCTTTCTGAACTATCCAGGAGGCTTAGTGATCAAACTCCAAAGGCTGTTATGGCTCTCCAGGCCATAACATATGGTGAATTTTTCACTGTCGGCGAAATACATTCTGTTAAATACCGTTTGCCTTTTCGTCGCCGAACCCTTGTCCTTACATCGGGTCCAAAGATATTGAATTTGGATTTATCCGAGAATATGAACCAACGCCAGTCCCTGGGCATTCAGTTTTTTCATTCTATTGAATTTGAGGCTTGCAGCTACCATTTTTGCTGTCAGTAATGATTTTCTCGCAGGTCGACAAGCATATAAACCAAGTTCCTTTTAATAGTATGAACTGAAATAGTGTCGGTTGTTCCTATTAGAAGCTAACTTCTCAGCTCCAAAGCCGTAGCAAACCTTTGCTTAAGATCTAAATACCTGAAATTCGATTTGTTGAAACAGAAGTTCTCCTCTTTGCATCAGAGCCAAATTATCGTTTGATTTTCGGAATAGTGCCTTAAAAACTTTCTAATTGCTGTTTGGCTACACTAAATTACTCTTGCAATTTGTGAATGTGTGTACTTTTTGCCTTTGCTTGCAAAATTTTGGCTTTTTCGTTAGCATTAAATTTAGAGCGACACTTTGTAAAATTAACTCTTTGACTACTTAATTGAAACCGAACGAATATTTCATGCTTAGTTTGGTTTTAAATACCTAATAAGGCGTGAAATATGCTGAAAAGTAAAAAAACAAAAAAAAAAAAATAGCGAATGAGGTAAAATCTATGAGAGAATTGTATGAAATAGTAAATAATCGAAATCGAACATTTCAATGGCGCAGGGTGTATGTCCCAAGTATTCTATTTCGGTTTTCGCAAACTCACACTTATTGACACGACATCTAAAACCATTTTCTTCTAATTTGCCCATTACCATTTCGAAATTTTTCAGGTGTTGTTTAAGTTCCCATTAGGTCATCTAAATAAACTGCACAAAATTGTAAGTCGACCGTCAGTTGTTCCATCTGGAACTGATAAAGCCCAAAAGGTGTGTTCACTACCATACATTTTTCGTGTTCTCTGCCACAGCTCCATTTGAAAATACGCATCTTTTAAGTCGATTTTGGTAGAACATTACCCCTTTTATAGTCTATAAAATAGCTCGTCGATTCTGGGAATCGGATGTCGATCAGTTTCGATTTGTGGGTTTGCCGTTATTTTGAAATCGGCACATATGCAAATTTCTCCGTTTGTTTTTTTTACAGGTACAATTGGTGTTGCCCATTGAGTCGTTTGGATTGGTTTTAAGACTCCTATTTCGACCTGCGCTTTGGTACGCAAATAGAATGATCCTGGGTTTGAAATATTGAGGCTCAGCTTTATATGATATACATCGTCCCGTTGTGTTTTCAAAGAGTATGTGGTGTTTGTGGCATATCTCGACAATTTTGTATTTTAATTCATTTGCGGAATTGTCCTGGATAACTGAAAATATACCGTTATTATCGTTTGATCATAACGGTATATAAATCTTTCGTTTGATTGGAAATTCAGACAAATCATAAAAATAACATGAAACAACACATTCAATTCAGCAAGCTCGATAAACCCAACGTTATGGGTCCTTCTTTCGATCATGCTGAAAGAGCTAATCATATTTATGTTAAATTATGATTTTTTTTAACATGATGCAGATGTTGAAAATTATTCTGAAATGAAATTATTCTGAAAACTAAAGACTTTGTAAATTTTCAAAATATCGATATAACCGGTTAAACTGGAATTGGTAAACTACAGAATAGGCTATCATACAGTCCAACGAATGTCCCAATATAAATGTATGTTTCTGAGTATATTAACAATCGTACCGACCTTCAGAATAAGGATTCCATTACTGGAATTTAAGTACTACAGGGTTACATTTAATTGCGTTGTTATGATTCAAAAATGACTATTGAGACGACAATACAGAACTCCTTAAAATTCCGTGCTATTAAATTAGGCGCTTATTTGTTAATGTCGCTCAACAGACAAAGGATAGTCTGGTAGTATTGAAAATATCTGTATTATGTGAATCTAGCCATTCATCAAAAATATTTTGAATAACAACCCTCTAGCCTACCCTCAACTCAATCATAAATTAAACAATTTAGCTTCAACTCAATCTCTATTCGACTCATAACTCAACCTCCAACTCAACCTTCAGTTCAACCCCAAACTCAATCCCCACTATAAACTGGACTTAATGTAACTTATAATTTAACCTGCAACTCAACCCCTCAATAAATCCCCAACTGAATCACATCGTACAACCTCAACTCAACACTCCACTCGACCACAACTCGATACTCAAAGGAACCCCAAACTCAACGCTCACCTCAATCATCAAATCAGCGCGGTCCGAAAACCTACATTCATTTGTGAACTCATCTTAGAACAAACTCAAGCTAACTTCCAATTCAAAACTCAATTCAACCCCCTCAAACTCAACCCCTACACAACCTCAGATCCAGTCCCAATTAAATCCCAACCCAATTTCAAACAAATCCCAAATTTATCCTCTCAGTTAATTTCAACTCAACTCCGAACTCAACACTGAACGCAATCCCTAAATCAACACAGTCGGAAAACTGCAAGCCTACATGAACTCAACCATCAACTTAACCTAAACACAACGCCCATCCCTATTCTCCAATCAATCCAGTGTGAACATTTACATGCTTGCATGAGCTCAACTCAAACTTTGATCTTGCACCGTCAGACTATCATTTGTTTCGTTCACTGCAGAACTCTTCTAATGGTGTAAAAGTGACTTTAAAGAGACCTATGAAAATTAATTAGTTCAGTTTTTCACCCAAAAGTCACAGAAGCTTTACAGTGACGGGATAATGGCGTTACTAGAAAACTGGCAATAATTTGTCGACAAAAATGGTACTTATTTGGTTTAATAAAGTAATAGAAAAGTGCCTTTGAATTTTGAATAGAAAACGGATTATTGGATTATTAGCATTTTGAGGCAGTGTCAACTATTATAGTGTTGATGTATGTATATCTGTATATACATAAAATATCTTTAACCCTTGTGTCAGCACGATATCGGGCGTATTTCGATTGCTTGTCGGATTGAACTTTTTCAGTGGTCGGCTTGAAAAACAATCAGCTTTATTATGAGATTAGAATAAAGTGTATCGCTAAGCTATTTCAAGTATCACCGTTTTCAAATATCACAAGACTGACCAACAAAAAATTCTCGACCCTTTGTGACGAAAACTTGTTTGTCACAAAAAAAAAAAAAAAAAAAAAAATATCATACCATCATCATCCATCATCATAAAATTTCCGCGGCAAATTTATTATTATTGAACTCGGGGGTACAGCCCGTCCTAGGACGGAAACAATTTGTATAAAATGTTGTTTGTATTTGTATATTTGTCCAGCGGCCGCTGCTACAAGCACCATTTGACAATTTTATAGTTTTTTAGCCGCTAGTTTTTAGCCGAGTATAGGAATAACTCGAGATTAAAGGTCTTTAATTACTATTGTACCTTAAATAGACCTTAAACCAAAGAGTAAGGGTTTTTAAGGAAGATTTTACATACATATGTTGGGGCATCACACAAAAAACCTTACAAACCGACAAACAGCGGGAGCTGTGCGTTTCTTCACAAAAAAATTCGGGGTAGGCGGTGTGGTCTACTTGGCCGTAGCTGTTTTGCGTGATAACGTTCATAAGATGTTGATATTATCTGCCACAGTTTCTTTACGCACAAATAAATGAGAGATTCTCTCTCTACAATGTTCTCAACTATTGTAAATCGCTATTGTGCAGATTTTAATTTCAATTAAAATTTATGTAGAGGTTAATTTTCTTAATTTAAAATAAATTATCCGCAACAGTTTTTTTACTCACAAATTGAGATTAGAATTGCTCCGATCAGAAGAGGCGTTCTCTCGCTACAATGGCTTACCTCGCCACCTGATGACGTCATTGCAATAATATGGTGCGTGAGGCATGCAGCCTAAGAACCAAAATAAGATATCATACATTTAAATTAAAGGTAATGCTTACACCAAAGGCAAAATTTCGAGTCAATTTTCTGAATATGCGGTGTAAGACGTTATTTTATCATGTCAAAAAATATAAATTGGAAATACAAAACTAAAATGCCTTGAGCACAATCCCAGTGCTGAGATGTTCTAACATCACTTTTTTCGATGTTCGATAGTATTCATGTCTCTCTTTTCAAGAATAAAATTGTGTACTATTTCGACTTTTGAATTAAGCTTTTTCTATTGCGATCTCAGCATGCTCGCATAAAACATCATTCTATTTCTACTTTCATTCATCACTCTTTATCACAAAAAATTTTGTTTGCGATATTTTATCGATGTGAAGAAAAGGAAAAGTATAGAGAAGGCTGAGATCGCATTAGAAAAATTGTAATGAAAGAAAAAAATAGCGTACAATTTTGTTCTTGTTACAAGAGACAAAATACTATCGAAAACGAATCGAAAGTGATGTTAGAACATCTCAGCACAGACCTTACCCGCTTACGTTACTACTAAGCCACATTCACCATAATAAAATTTATTTAATTTTCATTGTTATATTATTTCAAACATAGCATGCTATGAAGTTTATGACAGAAAAAAAGAATTTTCCAGAAAAATTTTCATAGCTTACTACAACTCATAATATAAAAGTTTTTAAATAATTTGTTGTAGTGTTCGTATACATTTAGGCGCAATATAAACACGTACCACTTATTTTATTGTGTAATTACTGTAAGGGACAATTTAAACGGGCACACAAGAAAAAAAAATTTTTATTTTTTTTTTTTTTCGCTGGCGCTACATCCCATGGAGGGATTTGGCCGCTTCATTTTGAAGTTTCGTAATCATCTTTACAACAGATAATGAGTGATTAGTTCATTGATCCTTACATTAAACCAACCGTGATTTTTTCATCACCCGCCGGGAATCGAACCCGGGACCTCCGGAGCTTAAAGCAAGCATGCTAACAACTTTGCCACCGGGGCGGCAAGATCTTTTCGCAGTATAGTAAATATGAGGTGGTAAGTCTGGGCAGGTGTTTAATAATTTTTATAATCCTATTCTGGAGAATTGATAAAGGTCGCAACAAATAAGATATAAAATATTGCAATGTCATTAATAGATTCTATATAATCCGCTCCTACGTGCGGCACGCAGTGCGACATGTTTGCTTATCCCGGATCCTACGTCCCACGAAGTTCAAATCAAAAGCCCCTCGGAGGGCTAAGCGGGGGGGGGGGGGGCGAAGCGACCTCCCGCGTGCCCGTGAGAGTTACCGAAGCCGTTAGCCTTTACAATTCTAAGTTAAATTAGGGATCTCCATTTTCCAGAATATTTTAAAACTAATTTCAATTTTTTAATTTTTAGTTTATTTATTTATAAATTTGTTGCCAGTTAATTATTTTTGTCGTCCAAAATGTTTATTTCGATGCCAAAAAATAATTTTTTGTGTACCTTTCCAATAGTGCCAAAAAATTATAAATGTTGCCAAATTATTATATTTTGTTCCAAAAAATTAATTTTATGATGCCAAGAAATTTTTGTTTGTTGCTCATTAATTTGTGCCGTTTTATTATTTTTTTGTATCTCAAATATTAATTTTTTGTGTGCCGGTTTATTGCCAGCCTTACTGTAATAGCTACATATAACGCGGAATGTTGAATTTAAAGTAAAATATTTGATTATTACATGAATACTAAACAAACAATAATAAAAATAAAATAAATAAAAAATCGGATGGGAATTGAACCGAAGACTTTTGTCGCTCCAGTCCAGTGCTTTACCGTTAAATTGTTCTATTATTTCAAAGCGTTCTACAGTGTCCCTAGACCCTAGCTATATTAATAATAGGGATTGCAAAATTACCGAAATTTTACATTACCGGTTTTCGGTATTTTTTTAGCTGAATTACCGGTTTACCGGTAATTCCCGGTAAATTTCGTTATTGGGAATATATTAACAAAACGCCATTATAATTTTTTTAAATTAGAAGATTATACATATGTATTTCAGTATTACTTAGCCATTGCAATATTTAATTTAAGAAAGTTAAACATTTTTCGTATCGTATATTAACTTATATACTTATGTATATCTAAATATGTGTATATTGTGTAGTAATGGAAACAGATTATATATAGAAGTTGGCTAGTACGCTGGTGAGCTAAAATTGAGCTGAGTTCAGTAAGCATGTAGTGTTTAGAATCGAGTTGATTTCGGGATTGAGGTGGCTGTCGAGTTTGGAGTTGTTCAAAGGGTTTAGATTTGGCTTGAGCCGGGGTTTAGTTGAAGCTTAGTTTTGGTTAAATTAGCTTGAGTTGTCGTATTACGCACAATACAAACATCAGTTGAACGTCTTCCGGTTGATTCGAAATCAGTATAAGTAGATTTATATGGATACTCCTAAAGATTTAACGTTTGAGTACCTGTACTTAAAGAATTTCTTGATAAAACTGATCAAATGAATATCCACTAGTTTATATAAACTGCAGTTGTATTTGTTTACTAAAAGGTTATCCAATTGAGATGCAGGATCAAAATCAAATTGGATACTTTATTTTGAAGGATTATCGGTGCCATTTATGTATGAAAAATGATATCACTCAAATATTCACCACGGCTGGATTTACAGACGTCGAACCGATGGTCAACATTTTTGATTACATTTTCCAGTAAGGATGTTGCTATGGCATTTATTTCGGCAATGATGTTGTTTTTTAGGTCTTGGATGGTGGCTGGACTATCAACGTATACTTTGCTTTTGAAAAATCCCCATAAAAAGTAATCTAATGGCGTTAAATCGCATGATCTTGCAGGCCAATTCATATTTCCGCGACGCGAAATTAAGCGATTTTCGAAGAACCTTTGAGTAGTATGGCAAATTGCACTTGTTGAAAATAAACTTCACCCAAGTCGATTCCACCAAGCTGGGGCAAAAAATAGTTCGTTAACGTTGCATGATATCGCGTAGAATTGATTGTAACCGCTCTATCGTAGTGCTCTTGAATAACTTTAACACGAACTTCAATCGAATACGACTCCATAGCGGTAAATGGCAAACATACAACCCAACAAAATGACATGAAATGACAGAACACAAACATGCTTCTTTGCAAAATTATTTTTTATTTTCCTGCGTCTCATTTGGACCTTTATTATAAAAAACTCTGAAAATCGTGTAATAATCCATACAGAAAGAGCAACTTGAATTTTTTTGCGATACGAAAAAAAAAAATTACCGAAATTATTTCGGTAAAAATTATCGATAATTACCGGTAATTTTAAAATCAAAATTGTTCGGTAAAACCGGTTTACCGGTTTATCGAAAACCGGGATTGCAATCCCTAATTAATAATCATTTTCTTACAATACAAAATTTTATGGTTTTCAATTCGTATTATTAGAAAAATGAAATACCGTTATGGGAAAAAATAATGTTAAAATTAATAAGTACTCTTCGATGAGCATCGAACCCGAAACATCTTTTATTCGAATTTTCTTGTTAACAGGTCCTTTTTTTTTTTTTTTTTCAATAGATTCTTTATTTTGAGCTTTAACATTTACATCATAGTTGACAAAAGAATATTACAAGAAATATCAAGATTCAAGATCTATTTTACAATTTTGATAGCCTCTGATCTCAATGGATTCTGAGGCCTGGTATATATTCCTGATTATGAATTTTTTTATAAGTCTGAATAATTTAATGCTTAACATATATGTAATGTTATTCTTATTTTATTTTGTATTGTTGGCATAAAATTTGCTCGATAAAACTGCCATTTGATCTTTACTTTAAATTAGTCATGCACATTGAATTACTTATTTTTGTTTTAATTTACATCTGTTGTAACATTTTGTTTTTTTGTTTTGGTATTGCTGTTGTTCGATCCTTTTAAATGTCGTATTCGTATTGAATCTCATATAGTTGCCCGGGTTATGTTAAAATTGGTCTGATTACTGTTTTGTAGCATATTATTTTAACATTTTCGTCAATGTATTTGGAGTAAAAGATTTTCTGGTTGCTTATGAAGGCCTTTCTGGCTTTTATTAGTTGCATATTTATATGTTCATTTAAATAGCAAAACCGGTCGATGTTTATCCCCAGATATTTTACCAAGTGCTTTTGTTAAATTTCTGTGTTGTTGATTTTTATTGAGAGTTCTTTGTGGTGCTTTCTTGTATCCGAACTAGCATGTTGGATAGGTTTTCGAAATAGTGTTTTCTAGTATTTTGTTGTAAATGATAACTTCATAGATTTTACTTAGATTGGACAATAGGCTGATAGGTCTGTAATTTTCCGGATTTAGCGGATTTTTATTTTTTTTTATAATTGGGTATATTTTAGCTGTTTTCCAGCAATTAGGGCACGACCTATTATTTAGTAGTTTGTTAAATATAGGTGCGCAGTTCTGAAATTATTTCCTCTGGTACGTGTTTAAGTATGATGTTTGTAATGTTATCTAGACCAAATGATTTTTTTGTGTTGATGCAGTTTATGATCCCTCTTAATTCTGTTGAATTAATAAAATAATTTTGGTCTGTAGGATGCTGAGGTGCCAATGCTTGATTGTTTTTATTAAATTCTATTGGTGGTTGATTTTGTCGTGAAGATGTTTATTTTTTATCGGTTGTATGATTTGTAAAACTATTCTTTCATGCGCATCGTGCGCTTTTCAATATAATGTCCCAATATGTTTAGGTTTTGTATGTTGTTGAAGCAGCTAAGAGTCGCGCCTGATTTAGGGAGACTTGTCCAATCAATATTTAGTTTGTTCATAAATATTGTGTCTCTTTCTGTAATATCCAGTCGATCTATATTCTTTTCTGCTTTCGTTTTTGTGACTCGTTTGATATCGGCAAATATTTTGGGTCCCGGTTTTATAGTTTGTAGTTTTTGTTTCCAGTGTAAATTAACTTCTATTTTAATATTTTGGGCGATAAGCTCGTTGGTTCTTTTAATTTCTGAATTCATAGTACGTTTCTGTTGGGGTGTTACGGTGTCATTCCTTTTAAGGTGTTTGATACATGTAACAATTCTACTCTTATGTTTGTATAGAGATCCAATTATTTTGTTTGTGTAGCATTCTATGTTGTTTTTTTTCTGATTTTTGGAGCTGTTGAATTTATATTTTGTATGTTTAATTTTGTGATTTGCTTAATATGTGTTTCTAATTGTATATCATCTAAATTTCCATCAAAATGTGAATTTTACTCTGGTGGTTCCCCTACATACTGGCCCAGTGACGAAGCTAAGATACCGGACCTAATCGACTTTTATGTAGCAAGAGGTATATCTCAGAACTATATTCACATTGAAAACAGCAATTCTCTAGTATCGGATCACTCACCGGTTATCATGACAGTCAGTGAAACTGTAATTCAAAGGGAATGTGCACCCAGATTAACAAATTCAAAAACAAACTGGGATCTCTTTCGTGAAATAATGGAGGACAAAATCAATCTCCAGGTACCGATAAGAAATTCTCGACAGTTGGAAGACGAATTGGAACAACTCAATGAAATAATTCACTATGCTGCATTGGCAAGCACTCCCATTTTGCAAAATAAGAAGACGCTTAACATATCCTACCCAATGGAAGTTAGAGAGTTAGTAAAAGAAAAACGACCAGCTCGTAAAACCTGGCAAATTAATCGAACACCGGAGAACAAAACAATTCTTAACAATTTATGTAACAGCCTCAAATCCCTTCTTAAAGAAGTTAAAAATGAATCAATCAACTGATGAAAAAAATTCTGATTACTCACTGTGGAAGGCGACGAAGAGACTCAAAAGACCCAAAATGCAAGTGCCTCCACTTAAAAAGGATGATGGAACCTGAGCAAGAGGCCACAAAGAGAAGGCTGATCTATTTGCGGAGTAACTCCAGGAAACCTTCCAACCACTACCAAGACAAACTGCCAATGAAAATATAGTAACTCTCAAAGAATTAAAAGAAGAAGTAAAAAGTAACATGAATGTTAAAAAAGCCCCAGGGTATGACTTGATTACTTGCCAAATTATCAAAGCTCTACCAGATAAAGGATTTCGTAAGCTACTACACATAATCAATGCGACCTTTCGGTTAAAATATGTTACGAATCAATGGAAAGTAGCAGAAGTAATCATGATACCAAAACCTGATAAACTACCTAACGATAAAAAATCATACATACCAATTTCTCTGCTGCCAATTATGTCAAAACTCTTTGAAAAATTATTACTAAAGAGACTTAAACCAATAATTGAGGACCGACAACTAATTCATCCACATCAATTTCGATTCAGAGAAAAGCATTCTACAATTGAACAGGTCCATAGAATCACCAACATAATTGAAAGAACGTTAGAACGTAAAAAAGTATGCTCAAGCATATTCCTGGACGTCGTGCAAGCATTCGATAACGTCTGGTACAGTGGTCTGGAATACAAGCTGCATAGAGATCTACCGAGACAATTCTATGCCATACTAAGATCTTATTTATCCAATAGACACTTTCGAGTGAAATATGAGCATGAATACTCTGAGCTAAAGAAAATCTCTGCCGGTGTCCCGCAGGGGAGTGTCTTAGGACCAATCCTGTATTTACTATATACAAGGGACATACCAACCACAAATGAAGGAACCATAGCCACCTTTGCAGATGACACAGCAATTATGGCAGTTGGAAATAATGTCGCTGATGCAACGAGCAAACTCCAGAGGATGACCAATGCGGTTTGTAACTGGACAAAGCGTTGGCGAATGAAACTTAATGAGACAAAATCCACGCATATTAACTTTACTTATCAAAAGGCTTACCACCTACCTATAGAAATTAACTCGCGACTCGTGCCATATGCAAATACAGCTAAATACCTTGGCATGACCCTCGATGCCAAGCTCAAGTGGAGAGAGCATGTCAAAAAGAAAAAAGAAAAACTTAACATAAAGTTCAGAAAAATGTATTGGCTCATATGTAACAATTCACAATAAGCAGCTGTTCTATCCGAAAATTTTGAAGCCGATATGGACCTACGGTATACAACTCTGGGGATGTACCAAGCAAACAAACGCCAAAATGATACAGACGTTTCAAAACAAGGTTCTTCGTAGCATCGTCAATGCTCCGTGGTACGCAAGAAATGAAGACCTTCACAGGGACCTACGGATGGAGGGAATACATCAAAGAGGAAATAAAAATGCATGCCGCAAAACACGAAATAAGGCTCCAGGAACATGGAAACCCCTATATTCGCCATATGATAGATAACCCTGTCGTTGAAAGAAGACTCCAAAGAACGAGGCCACTTGACCTAGTGAACTTACAAAACTAAAATTAGTAAATAGGTTTAATTGATTATGGGGCTAACCACTGGGTTACACCCCAACAAATGTGAATTTTACTAGATATATAAAAATTTGTATTTGAAAGAAAAATTGCTAGATGAGCGCAGTCTCAGTCGTAATAAAATAAATTGAAAAAAAAAAATCTAAATTTCGATCGATCGGGATTATATATTCCTGGTCGACTTCTTGCAAGTGTTTCTTGTAAAGTTTTCGCAGTTTTTTTCCATGTGATCTGTATTAATGAAATTAAATCTTCTTTTATTTACTTCATTTGGCATACTATTTTCAGAAAATCTAATATTACTGCAATTGATTTCAATGGCTTTGTGATCGCTATCGTAAAAGTGGGATGGGATTTGCCCAGCGTAATTCGTGTGTACGGTGATTCAATTATCCATTACTGCTAAATCTAGGTAATTTCCGGATCGTAAAAATGTTGGAGCATCTGCACTATATAATTTTGTCCTATATCTTATTGCTTTTTCAGTCATCCACTGATTGAGTTTATTTCCTCTGGAATTATTCTGTTTATTACCCCAGTTCATGTGTCGCGCGTTTAAGTCCCCCGCTAATACGTAGTCGTTTTTGGGGTTAGCAACTTAGCAAGGTCTAACATTTCAAATAACTCTGTATAGTTCTTTTCAAATTGGACATCTATTGTTGTGTTGTTGCTGCTTGAGCAATTGACTGAAATAATGTAAAGCTGATCGTGATGTTCTAAATTTAATTTTACTATGGTCGTTTCTATTCCGGTGTTGTTTTGTAATTTGTCTATTTTTATGTGTTTGTATTTCAATTTTGTATCGATTAATATTGCGGTACCTCCTCCGTTTTTGGAATTTGGTCGATCTTGCCTTATTATATTGTACTTTTGGAATTCTAAATTATGTTTAAAATTTAATTTGGTTTCATTAAGTAGCATGATATCCGGGTTATGGTTTTTTGAAAAATACAATAAATTTAATCTTCTCTGTATACTAACTATGGAATTTACATTTAACGCTATAATTTTAAGGTTATTCATAATAATTAGTTGATTAGATTTAATATTTGTGCTAGTTGCTCACTTTACTGTTTAATTGTTTGCTTCATTCTTTCCATTTTGGTGGCCACATTTGGTTGGTGTTCATTGTCGGGTTTTTTGTTGTTTTTCAACTTGTTGACAAAAGTTCCATTCTCTGCACTGACAAATGTAGTTTTTGATACTGGAATTAATCGCGGTTTATTTGACCTTTTCTCGGCAATTTTTTGTTTCAGTCGTAGTAGTGTGGTTTGATATATCGGACATCCTTTGAACGATGCTGGATGACCGTTTTTTTTACAATTTGTGCAGTAGATTTTAGAATTGATACTACATTAACCTGGATTATGTTGTTGTGCGCATTTCACACATCTGTACACTAGATTACAGTTAACCG
>OY744481.1:267247647-267328749 GCA_963556165.1 Tipula helvola
AAAGTGTTTTTAGCCTTAAATAAATCAAATGCGCAAATTATCGAAGGTTCTTGCCAGTGTAAGGCATCTACAAGCCGCCGCTGTTCTCATATACTTGGAACCCTGTTTGCTTTAGAGGACTATACCATACATTTTGGCTACCAAATTATCTCGTGCACATCATTGTTCAAAAAATGGAACCAAGGAAGAAAAAAGGGTAATAATCCCAAAATAGTTACTGAGGCCAAATACGAAAGATTTTCGAAAAAACTTGTAAATAGAAAACGGTTCCTGGAATACAATCCCATGCAACAAAATTGCACTAAGACACAAGCTGAAACAACAAACAAATTTGTTTCTGATTTACAAACATCGCTGCCAAATTGCATGTTTTTGAAGTTATTAAAATTTCAATACGATGACTATATTTTAGATGAACATTCAAAAGAAATTTTATTGTTTAAAGTTGAGCATATGAAGAAAAACCTAAATGAGCAAGTAAATGAGTTTTGGTCCTGTACTTGTGACTGCTTCGCAGAATAGTCCTACATGGAAAAACGCGCTTCGAGTAAGAATTACTGCGTCGGTTGCAAAGGCATATTTTACAGCAACCTCTTACCAAAATTTGATTAATAATCAGTTGTGGTCGGATAAAGATATTTCCCAAATACCAGCCATTGTTTATGGGCGCAATAATGAACACAACGCTTTTATAGAATATAAAAATCTTAAGGGAGGCGATATTCGACAAACTGGGTTTTTTATTAATTCTCGCTATTCAGGTATGGGGTGCAGTCCGGATGGCATAATATACGATAGCAATGGAAATATTAAAACTATTTTGGAAATAAAATGTCCAAAAAGGCTTCAAAATATAGCACCGTTGGATTATGACAAAGTTCCAAACCCAAACACATTGTGCTTTGCAATGGACGAATTTAACAACTTAAAATTAAAGCAAAATCATTCGTATTATTTTCAAATACAATTTAGCCTCGCGATTATGGACTTAAAATACTGTGATTTTATTATTTGGTCAAATGCAGGTATAGCAATCGAAACGATTGAACTAAATGATGGTTTAATTTCGCACTTAATGCCAAAACTAATAGAAATTCACGAGAAAATTTTATTAGTAGAGTTTTTCGAAATGAGGCTACCTCGTGAATTATCCTTGATACATTTTTTAGGCTAAACACCTTTTTTTTGTATATAGTATATTATTTATTAGTCCATGAAAAATGGTTACCTCTGTGATAGTTTATTATTTTAATTCGAATTTAAAATATATAATATTGAAATATGTACATAATTTGTGCCTTATAAGTTCTTAAAAAATCCGGTAGGTAATTATAGTTTTCTTTGTGATACAAAAACTAATCATCTTCATCAAATAATGAATTAAAACTAGTGAAGTACTTACTCTAGCTGATATTTATTTTATTTATGATTTTTATTAACCATTTGTGATACCACTGGCACTAAAGTTTTAGGCAATATACGTTGCAATCCGATACTCCTTTATTCTACCTATAATTCTTTCTACATGAACACGTGCCGAAGCTATATCTTTTGTGATGCGTACTTCTTCTCGTGTAAATTTATCCCTTCCAGCTAAATATGGTGGCGTTAATAGCTGGCAGTGTAGGCTATTACATATGTCAGCAACATTAAACCCACTATCTGCCATTATAAGATCACCTTTTTCTAAATGGCTGGTTATGCCAAAAGAAATAAAAATATCTCGGTCTGATATTGCGCCTTCGTACGCATCAGATAAGAAGCACACACCACCCGACGGATGCATTCCACACAAAAATTTAAAAGTGGCTTGGCCTTTGTAAGCAGAGTATGTATTACCTTGCTCCCTATAGTCTTCGGCTTTTTGAGTTCTGACTTCAAACCCGTCAATGATGCATCTGATATTTTTAAATTTTCTGAAAATGTTTGATATTTTGGTTCTATCTGGTTCTCGCGATGGAAATATGTCGAGTGGCTTAAACTTGACGTACATAAACATTATCCATGTGTTTACCGTTCGAGAGACATATGAAATGCTTACAGAAAACCTGTAAGCTAAATCTTCGAGTAGTAGTCCAACTCGGAGTCTACACAACGTTAGGAACAAC
Organism: Tipula helvola; assembly: GCA_963556165.1. Taxonomy (NCBI): domain Eukaryota; kingdom Metazoa; phylum Arthropoda; class Insecta; order Diptera; family Tipulidae; genus Tipula; species Tipula helvola. The sequence goes on from OY744481.1 coordinate 267,249,756, forward strand.
TGGTTTTGGGGTGTTAGTGATGATCGGTCTCTTTTTTGTCTGCGTTTATGTTGTATACCTCCACCTCGCCAATGATCCAGATTTAGCGCCTCTTCGCCCAAAAATGCCCAAAGAACATCAAACTCAAAACATCAAAACAAAATTTAAATTGTTTTCGGTTTTGCCTAACAACATCTATTTTGAACGATAGATAAACGATATTTTCTCAACAGGAGACGAAGTTTCTTTTGTCGGCTGATCATCGCTGGTTATTATGATATGTGGAGGGCATTTCTAAACTTGTTGATGGTGATGGTACATTTTCAATGCAAGGATCGCTAAGTTCATCAAGGCACTGGACGGGATCATTGTTATTGTGTTCTTCCAAATTCTAGATTAAATAAAATAAGGCAATTAAATTATTTATTAAGTTAACATTATGGGTATACGTACATTTCTGGTATTTATGTCTTCGTCGGTTTGGAAAATGGAATCCACATTAAAAATTTTTTCTCGAGCCATTGGAAGCTACAAAAAGTATAAATATTTATTACACTATTTAAATAATAAAATTAAATTAATTAAAGATACCTGAGAAAAAGTAGCAGAAATCGGGTTAGGATTTACATCGGTAGGACCTTTTTCACCTATAAAGTGAAGGCTGCAGATATATGAATACCGCGTTACCTTTTTTAAGGTAAAATTTGGCCTTTGGCAAGCTGCAATCCATCTTTTACACGGTTCGGTTTCCATTTTGGGGCTCTGAAAGTGCAAAAGGGAAACATTTGCGTCTTTTAAATAGCGCGAATCTGAATTACAAACGCCGTATGCACAATGTTTTACAACTATGTTATTTTTAAGCCACTTCAAGCTTTATTGTATATAAATTTTATAAAAACACTTTAAATTTTAAAATAAAACCACAAAAACCACACACCAAATGGCTTGACTAATCGCATGTGTCAAATTTTTTTTTGTTGTCATATTTTTCGCGCCAGTTGCGCCTCTGTCGTCGAATACGAAATGTTAATTTGGGAAAATCGCTAATTACACAAGAAAATACGTGGTCCGCGTATATGATGACCCTAAACACTACAACAAATTATTTAAAAATTTTCATATATTATAAGTTGTAGTAAGCCATGAGAATTTTTCGGTAAACAATTTTTTTCCTTTCATAAACTTCAAAGCGTGCTTTGTTTGAAACAATATAAGAATGAAAATTTAATAAATTCCCTTAGGTTGATATGGCTTAGTAGAAATGTTTTGGATTAGAGCGGCTAAAATCCAGGGTTCGATTGTGGTCAAGCAAAACCAACACAAATGTCTTTATACAAGCCGTATTGTTTCCGTGACGCATGCATATTATTAAATCCAAAACCTACTATTTTCTGTAAGTGTTAATGATATTTTATACTGTTTTTGATACAAACTACAATTTAGAATCAAAGTACAGTCCGTTACAGCAGATTAAATCCACTAAATAAACAAATGGGAATTCCCGAATTCATCTCTTTTGGATTCTATCGCTATTGATTTTTCTATACTGAAAGGTAGATAATTTCATCACTAATCAAATGACTAAAAATTTGTTTTCTAGTTGGCTTTGGAAATATTCCTTTTTTTGTTTTTCATTTAAACATGGTAAAAAAATTTCATTTTTATTGTTACACGTGAATAAATCCAGTTCATTTTCCTTTCTTTTGTTTAGTTTTATTAAAATAAAAAATATTAAATAAAAATTAAATTAGTGTTGTAAAGTGTTTTTTTTTTTAAATGGGAAAAAATAAAAGCCTAAACGATGTGGAAAAGGGAAAAATTGATGCTTACCACGATCAAAGACATCCGAGCCGGTTTATAGCCGAAAAACTAGGCCGAAGTCACACTGTTGTGCTAAATTATTTAAGAAATCCTGAAAGCTATGGAAAAAATATGAAAGGCTGTTCTGTTTCAAAATTAAAACCGGTAGATAAGCGTAAAATAATTCGTAGTGCCTCCAATTCTGGTCTATCTGCTCGCAGAATCAAGGAGAAAGCCGGTGTTAATGTCTGTGTACAAACAGTTCGTCGCACCATACAGAAAGCTAAACATCTTAAACGGATGAAAATTAAGAAAAAGCCACCGTTAAACGAAGCTCGAAAAAACAATCGGCTTCAATTTGGGAAAGAGCATATGACATGGAATAACCAGTGGTATAAAGTCGTGTTTTCGGATGAGAAAAAATTCAATTTAGACGGGCCCGATGGTTATAACTATTATTTCCATGACCTACGCAAAAAAGAGCTAGTTCTCAATCGACATCACAGCAGGGAAGGAGGGTTATGGTCTGGGGAGCTATTTCATACTATGGTGGGATTGAGTTAGCTTTTCAAAATCAAAAAATGACAGCTAAATCGTATTTGTCTATTTTGGATTCAGCATTTCCAAAGTTCCAACAGCTGTTCGGTCCACTGAAATTGACTTATCAGCAAGATAACACTCCTGTCCATACGGCAAGGCTAGTAAAAGGCTGGATTTTCAAGAAAAACGTCGATTTACTTAAATGGCCCTCATACTCTCCTGATTTAAATATTATGGAAAACGTTTGGGGATGGCTTTCTCGCAAGGTTTATGAAGGGGATAAGCAGTATAATGATAAGGAGTCGCTATTAAAGCCATCAAAGCTGCTTGGGCCGACATTTCTTTGAATTATTTGAAGTCGCTATATGATTCAATGCCCAATAGAATATTTGAGTTTATTTCAAAAAATGAAGGCAGCACTCATTATTAAAATAAATAAAAAAATGTATTATTATAAATAAATATACTTAAATATTAACAAAAAATTATAATTTCATAAAAATATTTCGTGTATTTATTTAAATTTTGGCGTGGATTTATTCACATGTAACAATAAAAAATGCATTTTTTTAGTAATTCCCAACAAAATAACAAATTGTACGACTTTAAAACTAAAAAAAAAAAAAAAATGTTCAGCCTTTTACTTTAGTGATAATCTTCTTTAAATTTTAGTAGAAACCCAAATAACACCGATCAAACGGCGCAGTGGTTAAAGCTACGGCGGTTGGATCGGGAGATACCGGGTTCGAATCGGCGGGATGCAAAAGGGATTTTTCATCATCTGATTACGATCGGTGATGACGATGAATACATCTATGACCCCCTGTTGAGAGTGCGGAATCCACGGACCCACCTTTCATGTCAGTACTATAGGCTGGCATGAAGCAATGCAATGTGCAGGTGGTTTAAACAAAAGCGGGTCTATAGCCGTACGTCCTCCAGTTGGCTGGCAACGGCGTAAGGTAGGACGTTAAAAGGGAACTGCGAAAGACTTGGGAGTGCCTTGAGCCCCAGAAAAGATTGCAGAGATAGAGACGAAAAAAATAAAAAAAAACAAATAACACGGGGGTTAAAATTAAATCATACAAGGGTATTTCCAACATTGTTTTCTTTGGATTTAATCAACTGTAAAGGACTGTATGTAAAGATTATACTGTATTATGACGCTAATACTTTCAGAAATAGTAGGTTTTATTTTGTATTTGTATGGCACTAATGGCTTGTATAAGACATTTGTGTTGGTTTTGGGTCAAGGCATTTTAGTTTTGTTCTTAGAAAGTTTTCCCTTGGTTGTGGGCAATTGTAAGCATTACCTTTAATTTAAATGTAGGATTTTTTAGGTTGGTCCTTAGGCTTCATGCCTCACACCTAATATTATCGAATGATTTCGCACGATTTAAATCCTTAACAAATGTAGTGAGAGAATCGCTCATCCGATCCGAGCAATTCTGAAGTCAATTTTTGCATAAAGAAACAGTGGTGGTTAATTTAGTTTAAATTAAAATAATTAATCTCAACATGTTGCTGTGTTCTTGTGTAAATTCTCACTTGAATACAATTTAAAACACGTATAAATTTTATGCTTTTAATATTTTAGAATAACATTTATTATTTTTAATTATTATTATTATAATTATTTTTATTAAATGTGCGCCCAATATAATGTTGTGATGTGATGTCTTCGATGATCAGCAGCAAAAGAGACCGATTCTTCGTTTTTTATTTCTAACTAAAAAGTCAAAATCCAACAATACATTAACATAATACAATAAAATATCATAAATAATATAGAATGTGTAACCATTAATGCCATCTACTGTAAATATAAATCAATTAATAATTTCTATGTTGCTATGTTAAATTAGTAGCACCATCTATCGTAAATATAATTGAACAATTAGTTTTTCTTACATAAACGCAGAGAAAAATTAGAATCCTTTCCGTACATAAACGCAGTCAATATTTGACAATGTTGTTTATGTTTATTATTTTGACAATTGGTAAAATTTATATTTAATAAAGTGAATGAAAGTCATGTAGGCACTACATCACTTCCCTTCAACAAGAAAAAAAATTAGACGTCTGAAACGAATGATGGCTTAACACATTGAAACGGATATATTTTTTCCATTTTTATTTATTACAAATTGTTTTCTCAACCTTTTAATAACCTCATATGGGCTTTCATATGGTGGTGTAAGACCCACTTTTACTGCATCTTTACGTACTAACACAAATTTACAAGTATCTAGATCATTTGGGACAAATATATCTTTTTGAATTCTAACCCTTGGTTGGACGGGTTTAACATTTGACATAGCATTACGTAATTTATTTACAAATGAGAGAGGATCTATATCAGTTTTTGACTGAGATTCTTCGACAACTAATTCTTTAGGGATACGTAGATTCTGTCCGTAAAACAATTCTGCAGATGAACAGCCAAGACCAGACTCGATTGCTGTGCGAATTCCTAATAATATAAATGGAAGCTCATCAACCCAATTTGTAGCATTTTGGCGTGCAGGCAAAGCTGCTTTCAGCGTCCGATGGAATCGCTCCACCATTCCATTAGATTGTGGATGATACGCAGTGGTACGTATGCGAAATGTTCCCATTAAGTTATTGAATTCTGAAAATAAATCACTTTCAAATTGCCGACCTTGGTCGGTTGTAATTTCTGAAGGAACGCCAAATCTAGAAATGTAATGATCAATAAATGCTTTAATTACAGTGGTTGTTTTCAAATCTGCTATTGGAATAGCTTCAGGCCATCTAGTAAAACGATCTACGGTTATTAAGATGTATGTATGTGTAACCTTTCGAAGGTGGTAATGGGCCAACTAAGTCCATATAATTTGTTTAAATCTTTCATTTACTGGAGCAATTTGATGAAATTCTGATTTAGTGTGGCGTGTTATTTTCGAAATTTGGCAACCCATACAGTTCTTAACCCATTCGTTAATGTTACTTGCCATTCGCGGCCAGAAATATTTAGTTTGTAATATTTTCTTTGTTGACTTCGATCCACTATGGGATAAATTATGAAAGTCACAAAAAATTTGTTTTCTAAAATCTAATGGAATATAGGGTCTAGGAATAGTTGTTGATACTTCACACCAGATATCTAAATTTGAATTATTATTGGTTCGTACTATCCAGCAATAATTTTAATTCTTGATCGCTAACTTGAGAATTAACAAATTGTTCCAAATCAATATTAATATTTTGTAATACTTGAATTTTGTCAACTACTTCCAATTCGGATCTAGATAGGGCATCTGCGACTATATTACTTGCACCGGTTATGTGTTGAATCTTGCACAAAAATTGAGCTATGTATTCTAATTGACGTGTTTCGACTAGTTTACGATTAGTTTTGGTGTACAATGCCCCAGTCAGTGGTTTATGATCCGTGAGGATCGTAAACTCACGACCTTCAAGAAAATACTCAAAATGTTTAATTGATGCAAAAAATGCAAGTAATTCACGACCGAACGTTGAATAATTTTGTTCAGATTTTGAGAGTTTTCTTGAAAAATATGAGAGTGGTTGACGTTCACCATTTACTATTTGTTTCAAAACACCACCTATTGCCATACTAGATGCGTCGGTAGTTAAAACAAAATCAGCATTACTACATGGGAAATTCAATACAACAGCTTCACAAATAGCTTGTTTAATATTTGTAAATGCAATTTCGCACTCGCTAGGCCAATGAAATTTAGATTTCTTAGGTTTCTTCATTTCTTCCGCAATTAAGGTGTGTAGTGGGGCGACTAAAGCTGCTAAATTGGGATTAAAGCGGTGATAATAGTTCACCATGCCCACAAAACGTTGTGTTGCTTTTAGTGATACAGGCGATGGATAAATTTGAATTGCCATGATCCTGTTTTTAGATGGTAATATGCCATTTTTAGTGATCTCATGACTTAAAAAATCTAATTTATCTACGCCAAAAACACATTTACTAGCTTTAATGTTAATACCATAACTACTTAACCGATCAAGTAATATACGAAGATGCGATAAATGTTCGATCTGATTGCGACTTCCTACTAGGATAGCATCTACATATACATATATAAATTCTAACCCTCGTGTCACTTCATCCATAAATCTTTGAAAAGATTGTGCCGCGTTGCGTAACCCATAAGGCATTCGAGTAAATTCGTACATACCGAATGGTGTCGTAATAGCTGTTTTGAAAATGTCCTCCTCGGCTACCGGAATATGGTGAAAAGCTCTACCTAAATAAATTTTACTAAAAATTGTTGATCCATGCAAATTATTCGTAAAATCTTGAATATGAGGCAATGGATAACGGTCGCCAATTGTAACCAGATTAAGCTGCCTGTAGTCTCCGCAAGGGCGCCAATCGTCTGAATCCTTTTTTGGCACGAGATGTAGTGGAGAACACGTTGATGAATTTGAGGGTCGACAAAGTCCTTGTTGAATCATATACTGGAATTCGTTTTTAGCTATTCTAAATTTGTTTGGATCTAAACGCCTTGGTTTGCAGTGAGGAAGAGCACCACTTGTTTCAATTTTATGTTTCACACTATGCTTAACTGGTATATCATACCTAGGTTCTTGTGTAAGTGTCGGAAATTCTTCCAGATAAAGAACCATAAATGCCTTTTTTATTAAATTTTAAAGGTGTTGGAACATCTTCTCTTACTTGAATCGCGGTGACTTGAAGTAACGTACGATTAATTAATGATGAAAATTTAGTTGTACAACAGTACAACATATTATCTCTTGTAATAAAAAACGATTGTGTTCTTCGGCGAGATGATGATCTGGATCTGAACTTATTTCGACTATAATTCACTGTTTGACTATGTTCTCAACTTCGATTACTATTGTAATTTTGATTTGAAGCATTACTTTTACTCATACCTTTTTGAATTTCAGCAACAGCCTTTTGTAGTTCATTAATAGAATGCAATAATGAATTTTCTGTTGATCCAGCTGAATTACTAGCATGAGAATTTTTTGAGTTGCCTACGTTACTTGATTGAGACGCAATATGATTCGTCATAGCTGAAATATTTAAGCCACCGATTTCCCAAATTTTATCGGCTGTCTCCAGTATTTTTGCTAGTGGACTGTCTAAATGAATAGCCAAAACGGATGAAACATTGTTTGGTAATCGTTTAAGCCAAATTGATTTAATCAAGTCTATGCTTATTATATTCGATTTCCTACCTAATGCTTCCAATTTTCGATAAAAATCAGAAGGTGTTTGATCACCCAGCTGATGTGGAGCTAAGAGTTTTTCCAATCTTTGGTTTTCTGTCAAAGATTTTCTTCTAATAATTTCGTCTTTCAGCGTTTGATATTTATTTTCTACGGGCGGACTATAAATTATATCTGCAACTATTTGAATTATGTCAGATGGCAATTTTGAAATAGCCTTATCAAATTTGATATCATCGTTGACTTTAGCTTTCCCTTTCCAGCTAATAAATCGGTCGAATTGGGCAAACCAAAGTTCTGGCATTTCTGACCAAAATGATGGTAATTCATCGGTAACAGATGCACTTTCATCGTTGATATTATTTTTAGTATCATCAATTCGTTCGTTTCATCAGTTCGTTGTCTGACATTTTTATGTAAGAAAAAAAAAACACTTCCGTAAAAAAATAATAATACACGTGTATATGACGTCATTCTAACTATGCAACAAATCAAAAAAAAAAAATTTCTAAATGGCAGAAATAAATTACACATACCTTACAATAAATAAATATTTAACAGGAAAGTTGATCGGTCACTCTTAGCTGCTCTAATGCTCTGATGTGTTGAATCTAAATAGGTAACGGCTTTAGTTTTTAATAAATTTGCTGTACATCTGTTGTTTACTGTATACTGCACACCGCAAGAAATTATTCTTTCTAATAATTAACTGATACTAATACAGGTGATCCGGTTTTTATGAATAAATGTGGCATTACTTTGTATGTGCCACCATCGAAGTTGAATTTCTCGATTTAATTTGAATTAATCCAGTGTTATTATCGATGTTATTATGTAATAATAATTTTGGTTGTACCAAAAATTATTCGGAATTGATATCTGCTACACCAACAACAAAATTTTGTTTTAATGAATTTTGTGCTGAGTCAAGATGGCGGTGAAACACGGTTTACGACAATGCGACGTGAGTTTTTAATGTATATTGACCGAGCCAATTTTATTATATGTAATGGCGTTTTTTATTATACGATTTCAGCGAAACTCAACATACGTTATTATGTAACTGGTTTAAAGGTTATATTTTATTGATGCGCACCACTTTTAAATATTTATATATTATTATTTGTAAAAATTTTATTAATTTTGTGTATATTAATTTACGTGTTATAGTATGATTTACACTAAATTATTCACTTTGTATTATTAATGAATTTACTTTGTATTATTATTTTGCAGCGTCGGGGTCACCATTTTGTTGTGTTCTTGTGTAAATTCTCACTTGAATACAATTTAAAACACGTATAAATTTTATGCTTTTAATATTTTAGAATAACATTTATTATTTTTAATTATTATTATTATTATAATTATTTTTATTAAATGTGCGCCCAATATAATGTTGTGATGTGATGTCTTCGATGATCAGCAGCAAAAGAGACCGATTCTTCGTTTTTTATTTCTAACTAAAAAGTCAAAATCCACCAATACATTAACATAATACAATAAAATATCATAAATAATATAGAATGTGTAACCATTAATGCCATCTACTGTAAATATAAATCAATTAATAATTTCTATGTTGATATGTTAAATTAGTAACACCATCTATCGTAAATATAATTGAACAATTAGTTTTTCTTACATAAACGCAGAGAAAAATTAGAATCCTTTCCGTACATAAACGCAGTCAATATTTGACAATGTTGTTTATTTTTATTATTTTGACAATTGGTAAAATTTACAATTAATAAAGTGAACGAAAGTCATGTAGGCACTACAATGTTATAAACGTTATCATGCATACCACCTACGGTCGTGTTCATGACACAGCCGACCCCGATTTTTTTATTTTTTTTCTGTCTGTAAGGTTTTTTGTGTGATGTCCCAACGCATGTAAAATCGTCCTTAAAAGCTCTTAATCTTTCGTTTAAGGTCTATTTAAAGTACAATAATCCTTAAAAGCCTTTAGTCTCAAGCTATTCCTACTTGGCAAAAAATAACGGCTAAAAAAAACCCAAATAGTCAAATGGTGATTGGGATAGCGGCCGCTAGATATCAACATTATATATAAATTGTATCCGTCCTAGGACGGGCTGTACCCCCTAGTAAGTAAATAAATATCTATGCACGAAGGATTTGCAGGACAATACATTTTTTTGAATACAAGTTTATGTTCATCGGCAACATCCAAATGCTTTTCGGGCCGGATAATTGGACAAGTTACATTAATTCTACAATCAGATGAGCAGTTGTATTGCATCATATCAAAATTTTACGATTAGTCATAAGTGACAATTAAGCAGATAATTTTTATCAACGCGGTTGTGGCGTGATTGGGGTTCATGCGGGAGCTTCCGTTTCTGAATTGGAGGGAATAACAGCAGTACCAATGCTCGAACCCTTCTTACCTAAATACATAATTGAAACCCGTGTAAATAGAAATATCAAAAATATATTATTTAATTTGCCAACCTGATAAAACTGATATTATTTCATCTTCCGAAGAACTTGCTTCACTGTTTATAAATCTGAATATTATTTATACCTCTGGTAATGTGGCTCGTTGGAACCAATAATGATTAACGTGGAAGAAACAATTCTGATATTATTATCCAATAAAATTGTTGAACAAATTCCCCGTGTTGAAAACTGTGGTAACCAAAATCTGATTACATTTTTGTCTCAAAATTATTACGCCTCTGCGTCATATTGCACAAATCGATTTCGCAATAATGATAATTGCCTGAAAATTGTGGCATTTGTATTTTAGGAAACTTGACATCGATTTTTGATTTATGGACTAACGTTGAACCTCTTGATGGACCCGGACTGGATAATAACCTCGTGAATGACTGCTCCACTACCATATAACCTTTTTAGATTAAAAAATAATGGAATAATCTTTGACGGCCTCATAATATTTAGTCTCAACCTCATGAAGTATAGATGGTTCCTCAGCATATGAGTTTTAAATTATTGGTTTTTCACTTCCATATGCCGGCCAACTAAATTTTCTACGCGTTTCATACGAATTTGGATATTATCTAGATTGTCCGACACCAGAACGAAAATAATTTTTTATGTCCTTGATAGATTTTGGAATATTCGAGAGTGTTTTCTTAAATGCATCCGCCTCCGCCATATTGTTCACGTTTTACAACCTCGTGTTTCTTAATTTATTAAAATAAATTTTCTTAATTTATACGTTTGAGTTGTTCCGAAGATCCGGCTGGAAGGTCTAGACTGTTTCTCCGGTATATATGTAATGTACATATAAAAAACACGCTACAGCAATAGACAAACTAACTTCGATTTATTTTAGTTCAGTATATAATTTTGTCTTCCTTTGAGGCTATGTTTCATCGGTATGACGGTATCTGGCTTGCCCTACTGTGTACTACACTTTACCGGTGGACAACAAATTCAGTTTATTTCAATACGGAAGGCCCCTGATTCCTCTTCGACGACAATTAGTTAGAAAACAACAATTTTATCTTATTATTTGCTTAATTACCATTTTTTCGTATTTTATTGAAGCTTCGCCTTTGAGATCTGCAGAACAACTGACTACCACAAAACTTTTTATTGTTACATTTTTCTTGACAGGTAATTTTCTTATAACTTTGAATGTTCCAAGTTAGGAGCAGTCTATACACTAATTTAAACCATTTAACACTAAGAAACCTTACAAATGTTAATTTACTTTATCGAATACATTAATATTTATTTTATTACTAGCGGAAACCCGGCGTGCGCTGCTATGCCTGAAAAATAATTTTCAAGGTTCAAGGAAATTCAAGGTTTATTCCACACACTTCCAAAGATTGGCCAGGCGAACAGGAAACTGGACCCGCTTAAATTTAAACTGCAAATCGGTTGTAATCAGTTATATTCTTGGAATCAGAACATCCTCGCCTTTGAAGTTTCCTGTGATTATCGTTGCTTCAATCACGTTGTTCATCAGCTTCTTAACAGCGAGTCTTGTTCCATTATAATTTTGGTTGGTTCAGATTGCGTAATATGATTATCACCGAGCCGCGATCTTAAGCTGCAAATTATGCGGCGGCATTCCTGGCAAATCCAATGAATTCAGAAATTCAACTGGATAATTGACGACTTCATCTGGATTGGTAATTGAATCGATCGACTTAAATGAATGCAATTGGCCGGCCAGCGATTTGATTTTGAATTTTTATGTTCAAATCGTCTACGTCCTTATTTTTCGCTGCCAAAATAGCTCGTTCGCTCAACCAAACATTTTTGTAATATGCACCATTGTTCGGGAATACTTTCTTGATCAATTCTTCTTCCGACGTTGTGAATTGACATAAATTAGGTGGAACTTCCGCCGATTCGCCATTTTGTAACGCGACTCGCATATTCGTTGTTAACTGAGTTTTCACGTATCTCCACAAATTCGATAACTTTATTTCATTAGCAGCTGTTGATCTTGGAATGACTGGCAGCGTTTGCCGAAAACCGCCGGCCAGTAGAATCATTATAACTCCAAAGAGATTATTGCGCAAATCTTTCAACGTTCCATTGAGTGCCTCCAATGCCCGTTTGTGCGCCATCGTACACTCATCCCAAATGATTACTTTGCTATTCTGTAGTACTTTCGCCATTGCTGATTTTTTGGCAATGTTGCACGTCGGTTCATTTATCGTTTGCAAATTCAGTGGCAGCCTTAGGGCGGAATGGGCAAGTCGTCCTCCTTCTCACAATGTGGCAGCGATTCCCGATGATGCTATGGCCAGCGCTGTTTGACCTTGTGGGCGAATCGAAGGGCTTCTCGATCGTATTGCCGTTCTCGTACAAATTCTCGATTGAATGCATCATACATGGGGCGATTCGGCGCTGGCATTCCTAATTTGTACAACATCTCGCAGGACATTATCAGGCAGAAATCCTCTATAGAAATCAACGCCTCGTTGTGGATCTTTCTCCTTAATTTGTGGTGTTAAATTCAAGTTCAGGATTCGCTGTTGTTGAACGCACTCGATGCAAAATATCTTCAGCGTTATTGTCTTTGTATTTGTTCCATAAATGAAGTCGGTTAGTTAATTCGCCGTTGCATCTTTTCCCACGTTTTATGATCTATTCTATTCTATTTGTTGTATGATATTGGACTTGGGTGTTGTTGTAACAACTTTGTTTGTGTTTGTGGCAGATACACGAGCCTCGTTAACAGTAGGCATGGTCATTCCAAGCTGGTTAATTTTTTCATTCAGTTGATTGAATAGCTTATTAAAGATTTTGTTAATCACTAATAGCTTTGTCATCGAGAGGGGGCCATCCCCTTTTTTCTTCTTACTCATGCTCGGTTTACGCACAATGCGGCGCGATCTTGTTGAGTATGTTTGGATTGGCCGTGACCACGTCTTTTATATGTACGGATTATTTAGAGCTTTTTATTGGCACTGATAACTGGTGATGTTTTTTGTTCTTCTTTTTCGTTATCTCAACTTGGGATAATGGTGATATTGTATTTTCTTTTTCATTTTATTGCACTTCCTTTTATTGTGTTGTTGGTTCTCTGTTAATTTTGTTAAATAATCCCTCCGCGAGCGCCGGGTATTTGGTTTTATTGTTTTTGGCTCTGGAAATTATTATTTTTATTTTTCAGTAAGAAATAGAACAAACGTGCGACGACGTTAAAGTCTAGGGTAACTTGTTATTATAAATAAGGCATTCGTGCTTTATACACTTTTTTCAAAACACAAAGCATGCTGTATCAAAAAAAAAATAAAAAATTTCAACTTGTTAGAAATTACATAGAAGTCTAAATCTAAATTCCATAGTTGGAACCATCCAAATTTCTGACTTTTTCTTTCATACAAACCTTGCCCTGACAAGTACGAACACAACAATACAAAAAAAAATCAGCCAAATCGGTCGAGCCGTTCTCAAGTGATGCTCCGTCATACATGTGGCAATTGATTTTTATATACATATATATGTACATAGATTTTTCGGCTGACTCAACAGTGCCTTTATCAACAATTTCAAAATTGAAGATATTCCTAGAAGATGCAACACTGTCAATATCATTAAAATGTAACGACTCCAATGTGGCTTGAAATGGAACAGAAATCACGACAAACTGGTTTACAGGCCTATTCTCTTAGTCGTATCGTTCGTCACGCCAAGTAATATCGAATTCGACATCATTCATATGTCCACCGGGGGAACGTGTGCATGTGTCGATTCGTTGAACCCAATTTTCGATGAGTCGGCTACGCATTTCGACGGAAACGGCCTCTATATCTCGTTCAATATTGGCTCTGAGCTCCTCAAACGACGCCGGCTTGTTGGCATAGACCAATGATCTAACGTAGCCCCATAAAAAAAAAGTCTGGAGGTGTTCAATCACATGATCTAGGCGGCCAATCGACAGGACCATTTCTGGATACAACACGTTCATCGAATTTAGATTTCAATAAGTCGATTGTTAGACCCACTGTGTGCCATGTCGCACCGTCTTGTTGAAACCACTTATCATTAATGTCTAGCTCATGCAATTGACCAAAGAAATAACGTTGCAACATGTCTCTGTAAGCGGTCTCCATTGACTAACGTGATGGTCATTTTCATCAACGAAAAAAAAACGGTCCAATGACACCACCAGCATGAAAACCACACCATAAAGTTAATTTTTGTGGATGAAGTGGTGTTTCTTGAAGCACATGATGGTTTTCACCTGACCAATAACGCATATTCTGTTTATTGACGAAGCCATTTAGCCACTATACTATACAATAGTTTTAAATTGGTGAAGTAAAATTAAAACTTTGGTTAGGCAATATTTTAAACCGGCATTTTTTTATAAATACAATCCATTTGTGAAAATTTTACTTTTATTGTAGCCAAAAACAATTCACCTGAGTAACACAGAATCATTTCACTTGCGAAACCAACAAATAAAAAACAAAACAAAGCTAATAACAAGTTCATCGTAACTTATTTACTTTTATACATCTAATTTTCGAGATAAATAAGAAAATAAATTACCAAAATAGACAAAATAATAATAAAACCAAGAAGAAAGCTCTCGATTTATATTATTATTATCATTATAATAATAGACAAACAAAAATAAGAAATCATTCAATCTATAATTTTTATTTTATTTCGGATTTTTTTTTTTTTTTGTGTATTTACAGCTCGAAGAGAGATTAAAAATAAATAAATAAGAAATTCGGTAAACTTGAGATAAAAATGTATAAGCTGAAAGACAGCAGTACGAGAATATAGTACAGAATATAAAAATAAACTTGAAGCTTTAATTTTTTTTTTTTTTTTAATTTTCCACTTCAACAAATATTGGAAAATAATTATTAGATATTTTTTGTCGTTTCATTTGTTGGTGTGCTTTCGAGATAAAATTTTTTTTTTTTTTACAAAATTAAAGTTTAGGTTTTAAAGATTTGGTATTTATGGGTGCGGTAATATTAGTGGTGTTATTACTTTTAGTCGATTTAAGATACTGTAAATAAGATAAAAGTCTAAAATTGGGTGTTTTTTATTCGTAGAATCATAAATATCCGCAGAATTAAAAGCAGGGTGATGATGCTGATTGTTTAATGTGTAAATCAAAATTAATCGAATGAGCTTTAATAGATTTTTGATATCTCCACTTGAGATAATTATGTATACATCGTGTAATTTATATTTTGCCGTTGATTAATGAATAATTCGACTTTAATTAATCTTTAACTGATTCATAAATTTTATTTAGCATTGCGAATTAGCAACTTTTCTTTTTTTTTGTTGTTTAAATACATATTTATATTCCAGATAAAAGCTTTTAAAGATGAGTGGTTATAATTCACAAGAAAATATTTTTTATTGGTTTAATTATGGTTATGGCTATGTAGACAAGAACATTTAATAATTAAAATTTTTTTTATGCTATTTTATCTATGGCTTAGAGGCCGAAATCGGTGGTGAATCATTTTTAATGTCTGCAGTAGCAGGCTATAATTAACAATTTGGTCAGCGACGAGAATCGAACTCAGGGCATCAGCGTGGTATGACACTTTATTAACCAATATTCTATTGTATTATCCATTCGACTCTACGCGATTTTTCTCATTAAAATTTGGCAAACATATCTGAAATTCATAATGAATAATTATTAAGTTATTTACACCAGATATTTTTTTGATTTTCTTTGTATTGTAATCTTTTTATACATATATACAAGTCAAGCACGTGTGTTCGATGACACTCACTTTTATCCAAACCCCGACTGCCTGAAATAGTCCTTGGTCTCTCAAGCGTAATAAGAGAGTTTGGTAGCGAAAACACATTGTTTTCTTATTAAACCGAAAATGCTTCAAGGCGCTCTAGAATAGATTAACCAACTAATTAGTGGCGTGTGCTGGTGAGTAAGTGGCAGAGATGTTTGAGCGAGAGAGAAAATGTGCAAAGATACGGAAGATGTGTAAGACAAAACGATTTAGATAGCTTTAGAAAATTTATTAATTTTCTAGAATGTTCCAGGATTTCCTAGAATTTTCTAGAAAATTGTAAATGTTCCGATATGTTTTAGAACTTTCCAAAATTGTGAAATTTCTAATTAGTTTAGAATTTTCTAGAACTTTCTAGAAAGCTTCAGGTGTACCGGAATGGTTCAGGATTGTGTGGTATGTTTCGGAATGTTCCAGAATTTTTAAGAATATTTTTATATTTTCAAGAATGTTTCAAATTTTTAGAAAATTTCCGGTGCTCAATAATTTTCTATAACGTTTCAGAATGTTCTAGAATTACCAAAACTTTCCAGAATATTCCAGGACGTTCCCGAATTTTCTAGGATTTTCTAGAAAATTTCAGAATGTTTCAAATTGTTCTAAAAGTTTCCAGAACTTTGTAGAAAGGTCTAGAATATTCCAGAACTTTCTAGCCAGTTCCAAGTGTACTGGAACGTCCAAGGGGTTTTTAGAAAGTTTCAGAATATTACGGAATTTTGAAGCATTTCCTCAACTTTTCTAAAATGTTCCAGAATTTTCTAGAATATTCCGCCATTTCCAAAAATTTTCAGAATATTCCAGAAATTCCTAAGAGTTTTTAGAATATTTCAGAATATGTTCCAGAATTTTCTAGAAAGTTTCAGAATATTCCAGAATTTTCCTAGAAAGTTTCTGGAGTGTTGGAATGTTTCAGGGTTTTTTAGTATGTTTCAGAATGTTCGAAAATTTTCAAGAATATAATTAAATTTTCTAAAATGTTCCAGTAAAATTCCAGGTGTTGAAGAATTTTTTATAACTTTTCAGAATGTTCTAGAATTTTCCGGAATTTCCAAAAATTTTCCAGAATATTCCAGGAAGAACTTTCTAGAAAGTTTCAGAATATTCCAAAATTGTCTGGAAAAGTCCAAGTACACCGGAATGTTCCCGGGTTCTCTAGAAAGTTTCGGAATGTTACGGAATTTTCAAGCATTTTCTAAAATTTTCTAAAATGTTCCATAGGTATCTAGAATATTCCGAAATTTCTAAAAATTTAAAGGATGTTCCAGAAATTCCTAGGAGTTTCTAGAATGTATCAGAATATTTTCTTAAAGGTTCCAGAATTTTTTAGAAAGTTTTAGAAGTTTATTAGTATGTTTAAGAATGTTCCAGAATTTTCAAGAATATTTTCAAATTTTTTAGAATTTTCCAGTTTTTTAGAATAGTCCAGGTGTTCAAGAATTTTCTAAATCGTTTCGGAATGTTCCAAAATTTTCCGCAATTTTCCGGAATTTCCAAAATTTTCCAGAATGTTCCTAGACGTTCCAAAATTTTACTAGGATTTTCTAGAAAATTTCAGATAGTTTCAAATTTTTCTAGAAGAATCCGGAACTTTATAGAAGTTTTAGAATATTCCAGTATTATTTTCTAGAAATCTATTGCATTGACTTTCGTGTCAGTCGCATGATTTATTTTTGTTTAATATTTTCATTTTTAATTAATTTAAAATCCTATCGAAATTCTAAAACTGCGGAATTCAACACATTCAAAGTTCTAACGATGGAACCTCGGCGATATCACTAAACGAAAAAACATTAGGTTTCCAGTAACTGGCACCAATATACGTTAAGCACGAAAAATATGAGACCCCATAAGCCAGCGAATGATGAAATTGAATGTTAGTGCCGTAACTGCATTGCTGTATTATTTTTAATTATGTTAATCCATCATATGGTTCACAATCTATTGTAAATGAGCTCATGCTCAAAATCGATTGTGTTTGTATGTTGTGGTTTGTTAATACAAAATGTTTGTACATACAATAAATAAATAAAGAAAATTCCAGTTGTTGAAATATTCCATGGTTTTTTAGAAAATTTCGGAATGTTGCGGAATTTTGAACCATTTCCTTAAATGTTCTAGTGTGTCCAATAATATTATAGAATATTCCGAAATTTTCAGAATGTTCCAGGACATACCAGAAATTTTTAGGAGTTTTTAGAATGTTTCAGAATGTTCTGAAAGGTTCCAGAATTTTCTCAGAAAGTTTCAGGAGTATTAGAATATTTTTAAATTTTCTAGAACGATCCAATTTTATAGAAAATTCTTGGTTTTCAAGAAATCTCTATAACGTTTCAGAATGTTCTAGAATTTTGCACAATTATATGAACTTTCCAAAGTTTCCCAGAATGTTCCTAGACGTTCCAGATTTCCTTGGAATTTCTAGAATATTTCAGAAAGTTTCAGAATGTTATAAACAGTTCCGGAACTTTTTAGAAAGTTTCAGAATATTCCGGAATTTTCTAGAAAGTTCCAGGTGTACTGGAATGTTCCAAGGTTTTTTTAGAAAGTTTCGTATTGGTACGGAATTTTGAAGCATTTTCTCAAATTTTCTAAAATATTCTAGAATTTTCTGGAATATTCCGAAATTTCCAAAAAAGTTCAGAATGTTCCAGGACGTTCCAGAAATTCCTAGGAGTTTTTAGAATATTTCAGAATACGTTCTTAAAGGTTTCAGATTTTTCTAGAAAGTTTCAGAATATTGCAGGTGTATTGAAATATTTCTGAGTTTTTTAGTATGTTTCGGAATGCTTCAAATTTTTCAAGAATATACTTAAATTTTCTAAAATGTTCCAGTGTTCAAAAATTTTCTATAACTTTTCAGAATGTTCTAGAATCTTCCGCAATTTCCCGGAATTTCCAAAATTGTCCAGAAGGTCGAGGTGTACTGGACTGTTCCAGGGTTTTTTAGAAAGTTTCGGAATGTTACGGAATTTTGAAGCATTTTCTCAAATTTTCTAAAATGTTCCAGGATTATCTAGAATATTCCGAAATTCCCAAAAATTTCCAGAATGTTCAAAAATTCCTAGGAGCTTTTAGAATGTTTCAGAATATGTTCTGAAAAATTCTAGAATTTTCTATAAACTTTAGAATATTCCAGCATTTTCCTAGAAAGTTTCAGGTGTATTAGAATGTTTTTAAATTTTCTAGAATGTTCCAGTTTTCTAGAAAATTCTTTGTATTCAAGAATTTACTATAACGTTTCAGAATGTTTCAGAATTTTTCGCAATTTTCTGGTATTTCCAAAATTTTCAGAATGTGCCAGGACGTTGCAGAATTTCCTCAGGTTTTCTAGAAAATTTCAGAATGCTTCAGAATGTTCTGACAGGTTCCAGAAGTTTCTAGAAAATTTCAGCATATTCCAGAATTTTCTAAAAGTTTCAGGTGTACTGGAATGTTCCAAGGTTTTTTAGAAGTTTCGGATTGTTATGGAATTTTGAAGCATTTTCTTAAATTTTCTAAAACATTCCAGAATTTTCTAGAATATTCCGAAATTTTCTCAAAATTTCCAGAATGTTCCAGAAATTCCTAGGAATTTTTAGAATGTTTCAGAACATGTTCTTAAAGGTTCCGGAATTTCTAGAAAGTTTCAGAATTCTGCAGAATTTTCCTAGAAAGTTTCGGGGTTTTTGAAATTGTTTAGGAATGTTTCAAATATTCTTAAATGTTTAATTTTCAGGTGTATTGAAATATTTCAGGGTTTTTTAGTATGTTTCGGAATGTTTCAAAATTTTCAAGAATATACTTAAATTTTCTAAAATGTTCCAGTGTTCTAGAAAATTCCAGTGTTCAAGAATTTTCTATAACTTTTCAGAATGTTATAGAAATTTTCCACAATTTTCCGGAATTTCCAAAAATTTTCCAGAATGATCCAGGAAGAACTTTCTAAAAAGTTCAGAATATTCCAGAATTTTCTGAAAAAGTCCAGGTATAGTGGAATGTTTAAGGGTTTTCTAGAAAGTTTTGGAATGTTGAAGTATTTTCTCAAATTTTCTAAGATGTTACAGAATTATCTATGATAGAAAATTCCGAAATTTCCAGAATGTTCCAGAAATTCCAAGGAGTTTTTAGAATGTTTCATAATATGTTCTTAAAGGTTCCAGAATTTTCTAGAAAGTGACAGAATATTCCAGCATTTTCCTAGAAAGTTTCAGGTGTATTGGAATGTTTCAGAGTTTTTTTGTATGTTTAGGAGTGTTCCAGAATTTTCAAGAATATTTTCAAATTTTTTAGAATGGTTCAGTTTTCTAGCTGTCCAGGTATTTATTCCTAGACGTTCCAAAATTTCCTGGGATTTTCTAGAAAATTTCAGAATGTTTCAAATTGTTCTGAAAGGTTCCAGAACTTTATAGAAGTTTTAGAATATTCCCGTATTTTCTAGAAAATTCCAGGTGTACTGAAATATTCTAGGGTTTTTTAGAAAGTTTCGGAATGTTACGAAATTTTGAAGCATTTCCTTAAATGTTCCAGTGTGTTCCATAATATTGTAGAATATTCCGAAATTTCCAAAAATGTCCAGAATGTTCCAGGACATACCACAAATTTTTAGGAGTTTTTAGAATGTTTAAGAATTTGTTCTGAAAGGTTCAAGAATATTGTAGAACTTTTAAAATATTCCAGAATTTTCCTAGAAAGTTGCAGGTGTATTAGAATGTTTTTTAAATTTTCTAGAACGATCCAATTTTCTAGAAAATTCTTGGTTTTCAAGAAATTTCTATAAAGTTTCAGAATTTTCCATAATTTTATGAAATTTCCAAAATTTTTCAGAATGTTCCTAGACGTTCCAGAATTTCCAGTATTTTCTAGAAAATTTGAAAAAGTTTCGAAATGTTCTAAACGGTTCCAGAGCTTTCTAGAAAGTTCCAGGTGTACTGGAATGTTCCAATATGTTTTAGAAAGTTCGGATTGGTACAGAATTTTGAAGCATTTTCTCAAATTTTCTAAAATATTCTAGAATTTTCTAGAATATTCCGAAATTTCCAAAAAAATCAGAATGTTCCAGGACGTTCCCGAAATTTCTAGGAGTATTTAGAATGTTTCAGAATATGTTCTTAAAGGTTCCAGAATTTTCTAGAAAAATTCAGGTGTATTGAAATATTTCAGGGGTTTTTAGTATGTTTCGAAATGTTTCAAATTTTTCAAGAATATACTTAAATTTTCTAAAATGTTCAAGTGTTCCAGAATTTTCTGTAAATTTTCAGAATGTTCTAGAATTTTCCCGCAATTTCCCGAAATTTCCAAAATTTTCCAGAATGTTCCAGGAAGAACATTCTAGATATTTTCAGAATATTCCAGAATTTTCTAGAAAGGTCGAGGTGTACTGGAATGTTCCAGGGCTTTTTAGAAAGTTTTAGAATGTTACGGAATTTTGAAAGCATTTTCTCAAATTTTCTAAGATGTTCCAGAATTATCTAGAATATTCCAAAAATTCCAAAAATTTCGAGAATGTTCCAGAAATTCTAAGGAGTTTTTAGAATGTTTCAGAATATGTTTTTAAAGGTTTCAGAATTTTCTAGAAAGTTTCAGAATATTCCAGCATTTTCCTAGAATGTTTCAGGTGTATTGGAATGTTTCAGAGTTTTTGTATGTTTAGGAATGTTCCAGAATTTTCAAGAAATTTTTTAAATTTTTTAGAATGTTTTAGTCTTCTAGAATGGTCCAGTGGCACTATTCTGGTTTTCCGGGGAATTGGGAATTGGGAAATTATTTATTGTGACTTGTTTTAATGTATTTTGGTGTAATTTTTTTCAAAGCATACTGTGGCGATTGGTATTTTGTTCAAATTTTGGGAAAAAATAATTCCATTTTCAGACTACTGTCTACTGTGTAATTCCCAAAAATTTTTAGAGAAAATAAACAACAAAATTGCTTTGAAAAGAAATCATTTTTTCCCAAAATTGGAATAAAATTCCAATCACCACAGTATGCTTTGAACAAAAATGATACCAAAATACACTAATACAAGTCACAATAAATCATTTCCCAATTCCCAATACCCCGGGAAAACCAGAATAGTGCCACAGGTGTTTAATAATTTTCTAAATCGTTTCGGAATGTTCTAGAACTTTCCGGAATTTCCAAAACTTTCCAGAATGTTCCTAGAAGTTCCAAAACTTTATAGAAGTTTCAGATTATTCCAGTATTTTCTAGAAAGTTCCAGGTGTACTGAAATATTCCAGGTTTTTCTTAGAAAGGTTCGGGATGTTACGGAATTTTGAAGCATTATCTCAAACTTTCTAAAATGATCCATTGTGTTCCATAATATTGTAGAATATTCCGAAATTTCCAAAAATATCTAGAAAGTTCCAGGATATTCCAGAAATTTCTAGAAAGTTTCAGAATATTCCAGTATTTTCCTAGAATGTTTCAGGTGTATTGGAATGTTTTTGAATTTTCTAGAGCGATCCAGTTTTCTAGAAAAATCTTGGTTTTCTAGAATTTTTTATAACGTTTCAGAATGTTCCAGAATTTTCCACAATTTTACGGAATTTCCAAAATTTTCAAGAATGTTTCTAGACGTTTCAGAATTTCCGAGGGTTTTCTAGAAAATTTCAGAAAGTTTGAGAATGTTCTATAGGGTTCCGGAACTTTCTAGTAAGTTTCAGAATATTCCAGAATTTTCTAGAAAGTTCCAGGTGTACTGGAATGTTCCAAGGTTTTTTAAATTTTTTTCAGAATGTTACGGAATTTTGAAGCATTTTCTCAAATTTTCTAAGATGTTCCAAAATTATCTAGAATATTCCGAAATTTCCAAACATTTCCAGAATGTTTCAGAAATATCTAGGAGTTTTTAGAATGTTTCAGAATATTCCAGAATTTTCCTAGAAAGTTTCAGGTGTATTGGAATGTTTCAGCGATTTTTTGTATGTTTAGGAATGTTCCAGAATTTTCAAGAATATTTTCAAATTTTTTAGAATGGTCCAGTTTTCTAGAATAGTTCAGATGTTCGAGAATTTTCTAACTCGTTTCAGAATGTTCCAGAATTTTCCGCAATTTTCCTGAATTTCCAAAATTTTCCAGAATGTTCCAGGACGTTCCAGAATTTCCTAGGATTTTCTAGAAAAGAATGTTTCAAATTGTTCCAAAAGGTTCCAGAATTTTGTGAAAGTTTCAGAATATTCCAAAATTTTCTAGAAAGTTCCATAAGTACTGGAATATTCCAGGGTTGTTTTCATTTTCTCTAATTTTCTAAAATATTTCAAAATTTTCTAGAATATTCCGAAATTTCCAAAAAATTCCAGTAACATACAGGACGTTCCGGAATTTCCTAGAAGGTTCTAGAATGTTTCAGAATATGTTCGTAATGGTTCGAGAATTTTCTAGAAAGTTTCAGAATATTCCAAAATTTTCCTAGAAAGTTTCAGCTGAATTGGAATGCTTAAGAGTTTCTTAGTAGATTTCGGAATATTCCAGAATTTTCAAGAATATTTTAAAATTTTCTAGAATGTTCCAGTTTTCTAGAAAATTCCAGGTATTCAAGAATTTTCTATAAAGTTTTAGAATGTTTTAGAATTTTTCGGAATTTCCAAAATTTTCCAGAATATTCCAGGACGTTCCAGAATTTTCTAGGAAGTTTCAGAATATTGCAGAATTTTCCTAGAAAGTTTCAGGGTTTTTGAAAATGTTTCGGAATGTTTGAAATTTTCTTAAATGTTAAAGAATTTGCTATAAAATACAACGTGTTCAAAGAGTTTTGTAGAAGTTTCCGGAATTTATAAAATTTTCTAGAATATGCCAGGACGTTCCAGAATTTTCTAAAAAGTTTTAGAATATTCCAGGATTTTTTAGAAAGTTCTAGGTGTATTGGAATGTTCCAAAATTTTCAAGAATATTCTCAAATTTTTTAGAAGTTTCCAGAATTGTCTACATTTTTCTAGAATATTCCAAGTGTTCCAGAATTTTCTAGAATTTGCCGGATTTTCCAAAATGTTTTAGAATGTCTTAGGATATTTCAGAATTTCGTAGGATTTTCTAAAAAATTTCAGGATGTTTGCGAATGTTCTAAAAGGTTCCAGAATTTTCTAGAAAGCTCCAGGTGTATTGAAATGTTCTACGATTTTTTAGAATGATTCGGACTATTATTTCGTGTGTCGGAGGTCATCTTCGAAAAAGATCGGTCAGGCTGAAGCTGCGGATGTATGATCATTTATTCAAAATAATAAGGTTTTGCCCGCTTGCGAGTTAGTATCCTACAAATAGAATAATGGAATCATATTGCATGACGTTGTGTACACAGCCAGCCGTAATCAAAGAAAGCTAATACCAACAGGGTATTTCACTTTACGATACAGCCGTCATTGCTGATGACTTCAATGAATAGTTTACGCTTATAGGTAAACCCAAATGTTCTGCTGCTATTAGATCTGTGAATGATGAAAATTGAATTATTACTGAGCTGCTACACCAAATAATTTTTTTTTCTCTCTACGGAACTGTATTCCACTATTCATTCTCTCGGTAGTAGTTCTTATTTTTAAGAAAAACGACAAAAGTGCCTAAATATCGGCTAATTTCCCTGATCTCGATTTTCTGGAAAATATTTCAAAGAGCATTGAAATTTAGGAATAACAGCTTTTTGTATAGGTTGGAAGTATTCTTGTTATTATTGGATCAGTTTGGCATTATCATTACCAACGGATTAAAAGCCTCCGCGTTAAGCACTTGATAGGTAGGACTTTCCGCTTTTTTAAAGAAACTTTATTGCTCTTCTTATCGTGCCACCTCCTTGACTTTGTTCATATAAACTCGGCCGGACCTAGATGGTTCGAGTAAATAGTTAATTTAGTAAAGTGAGTTTATAATTTGGCGGCTTGAGAAAAGAAGAATTTATATTGTCATAACCAATTATAATATTTGGGAAGGGGTCTCCAAATTAAAGAAAATCCATGACATCTTTTGAGGAATTTATTCAAAATAACGCAAAGTTATTGTTAAGTGTTAATGGTTGGTTTGTTGATCTATATATTTGTGGGAAAAGTGTCATTCCAGGAGTCGGGTAGACTCAAATTTTTTTAACATTGCAGCATGAAATTTGGAAAAAAATCAAATGTCTGCAATTTTTACATTTTTTGTTGCTATAGCTGTTATTTTGGTTTAACATTGCTATTTTGACCGTGGTATAAACATTGCAAATGATAATAATGGTCGATATTAAATAACGGTCTCTACTTTGATAATTAATATGTCTTAAGTGAACAAGTAATTAGCTTACTCAACAAATTCAATTACGCTTAGATAACCACAATCAATAAAACCACAATACTTAATTAATCAACATACATACAGGTAAACCTCGCTTTACGAATGGGTTCGGTTCCTCGAAATGCTTCGTTAAGCGAGGATTCGTTAATCGAGGTATCAAATTATATGGTTTTATATGAGAAATTGTTAGTTTGGTCCCTGTAGTGCAAATTTAGTAAAAAATAAGTTTTCTGTACATACAAAAATTCAATTTTATTTAGAATAAAATAAAATGTATAAATAATAAAATTCGCAAACTAAAAAATTCAGAACATATCATAAAAAATAAAATAAATGCTTAATTTATTTTGTAAAAAAATTATCGATTTTAAGTTGTTTAGTTTTCTTCTCGAACTCGTCCAACATTTGTTTATAACACATCATATTCTTTTTGATTGCGTTAATTACAATGCTACTTCTATTTTCATCTGGATCTTTATTTCTAATAATCTCGTCACAAAAATGAAAGAAAATCGGTTTTTTAATTTTTTTTTTGTTTTTTTTTTTTATTTGTTATTCCGAGGTTTGTATTCGTTAAGTGAGGTTTTGTATCAAAAATTGATATTCGTAGATCCGAGGTTTTGTTAAGCGAGGGTTCGTTAAGTGAGGTTTACCTGTATATGATAAATTACACACGAGAACACTGAATTTTAAAATAGCAAAAATAAAATAAACATTGGTACATAACAATAACACATTAGAATGTTATTTGGATAGTTTTGTGCACCGAACACAATTTGATTGATTACTAGAATAGTTTAATAGAATAAAAGGTAAACACATGCTATATGAGTAAATCACTGTCGTTACGACTAAACCAATCAAAACTATAGTGTATAGTAACGAGTGTTGTTATATAATGGTTGTCTAAACTCCAAATTCCAAAATATAGCCAGGTAGGCCCTATCTAAAACACAAAAGAAAAAAAAATCATAATTCATCATAAATATAAACAAACAACATATAGGTATAATATTATGTATTCAGTAACTCCCGCATGTCTCTCAAAAACAAATTTTTGTTAATTAAAAAAATACGAGAAAAATTAATTTACCTAATACAAAACAAAAAATATGTAAAATTATGAATATTTAATATTCACTTGGGAAATTAAATTGATTAGACGTTTGTCGAAATCAATTAAATTTTATTACTTTGCATATAAAATTAGCTTTATAGCAGCAGCAGCACACAGTCAATATAATATACAGGTATTACCTACCTATGAGTATGTAAAAATTAAATTTTGTTGTTGTTTTTTTTCGTTTTTTGGTCGAGATAAACACAAATTAATTTTATCATGAATAATAAATATTTATATGACAACAGCAACTATACTGATAACAACAACAAATTGTGTAAAATTATGTTTTTCGCACATACTGGGGGCACTATCGGGAAAATTCATTAATTTTGTTATTTACACATTATACGTCCATACATGTACAATATACGAGTTCATATAAACAATAGTTATGTAATGATAATATGAATAAAAACCTAACGCGGATATTTATTGTGATTAGCATAATATTACGATTGGTTTCATTTGTTTATTTATGCAATGATAACAACAACCAAAATCAATTAAATTTAATTTTATATATAAAATTAATACAACAAAAAAAAAATTATTTTATTTGCATATTGTACATAAAATAATTATTAATTAATTACAAAATAAATAAACAATTGTACAGGTGAAAAAATAATAAATTTGTGGCCGCGACAAAACGGTTATAGATATGGGTACATATATACTATGGTTATCTGATTTATTTAATAATCCCACGAATTTAATTTGTGCCCGCTGGTTTATTTATTTTTCGATAGGATTTATTATGGTGGATCGAATGATTGATAAAATTTTCAAATTAAATTGTTCAGTGTTTACGTTAAGGAATAATAACATTGATTTTAATTAAAATTTGAATAAAAATCGTTGAGCAAACTGGTAAAGAGAGAGCACTCACTTACATAGAGGTGTATAAGTATAATTGTACAAACAGAAAAGAATTGAAACGCAATGAAAGTCTCTAGGCATCCACCCATAATCAATCCAGGTTAATGCTGTGTTTATGACATACGAACATAGGAAGATAGGGAGTGTGACACGACCAACCAAATTATTTAAAATTTTACCAGTCCTGCCTACTAGCCTACTTTGATCAAAAGTAAGAAATTTTTCAACTAGAGCATGGAAGTAATAGGCGATTCAAGACGATGAACACCCTTGATATCCTTCGACGTCTTCCGATGAAAACTACGTCAAGGAAGTCAAGGATTTTGCACAATAACCGTCGACTGATAATTAGAGATCTTGTATTGACATGATGCAAATATTTTTATATTTTGATTGTGAGTACGCCTCTACATTTTTGTCGAACAAATGCAAGAATTGTCAGGTAATAAAATCACAGACATGTATGATTTTTGTCCGACATAATAAATTAAAAGTTATCATTAAACAGACGAGACAACTTTAAAGCGTTGGACTGCAAAATTGACCTATATACATTTTGTCGGAGAATCCTACCGCTTGTACTTAAATATTTTTGTTACACAATTCTACAAAAAAATAGCTGGTTATGTATAAATTTTCAAACTTCGTTATTTAGACATGTCTTCGATGGTGGACACGCTTGACACCCACAAATAAATGATGGGTATCATTTAAGCCCAAAAAAAAATGAATAAAACAAAAATGTGATTCAAACTTAATGTTTAATTAGTTAAAATTTTTAATTTTCTTGAAGCTGCTATTGAATTTTTCCGTTCGCCTTTAGAAACAACTAGCAATTTGCAGTTTTTGCGAAGCAAAACCATTAAAAGAAAATTAATTAATTTATTGAAATTCTCATAGAAAAGGTCGTTATGATTTGGCATTATGAACTAAAAATGTCGCCATTTCATACCACTCATCCGTTGGCGTTTAGAGATCCGAAGTTGGAGCTTGGAGCTATCTTTCTTGAAATTTTTTTCATGAAGAAAACCATCATTCGCATTGGCCACTGTGTCAGGCTTTAATAACTTTTTGATACATTTCTCACAATCAATTTTTGAACGTACACAATAGCCAGCAAAATATGCTATTGGATTAAAGTCAATTGAGTGAATTCTGTTGTGGGGTTGGGCAGCAGATCATTCGCCTTTGATGAATCGATTTCTTGCTGATCCTGATGTTTAATGATGTATTTATATTCATTCTGGAATGCTTTCCAATTTAGCTTTAAATTTAAATCATCATCTGGTAAACAGTTGGAGTGTATTGAATTGAACAAAACTTTGGCAACAACAATGTTCGGAAAATGTACCCCGATTTGGTAGCTCGACGGCATATAATTGAAGCCGCCTTTGCCCCTTAATTCCGAAAAAAAAAATTCTCCAAAGCATCCTGATTGGTTTTCCTGCTGGTAAGTATAAATTACACAACCCAATACTTAATTATGTGAAAAAATTGACGGAACTAGGTTTTCTCTGATGTCCTTTATAAGGGACTTATCTACTGATAGGTCGTTAATAATATTCAATGAAAATTTTGGTTTATTCAGATATAATTTATTTATTTAGTCTAAGTATTTCACATTTAGTCTAAGTATTTTAAATAAAGTAAAAATAAATTAAACATTTCAAAAAAACATAATTTAAAAATAAGTAAATAAAATTGTCACATCTTTGCGTTGTGTATCACAATAATTAAGTTATCTGACTCCAGACTTATGTAATAATCCAAAACATTGTTAGGTATGCATTAGGCACTTATTTTAGATGGAATGACTTAAAACCATTTCTTTCCCGGTTTAGGCAAAGATGCACGTTGCATTTTGGGCAAATAAAAAATGTTTTATATTTGCAACTCAGAGCTTTACAGCGAGATGCTTCTGATTTTTGGTCATGTTCGGGCCAGTGATTTGCAGTATCCACCTGTGCCTCTTTCAAAAGTCGAGTCACGCATCTTCGTATTTTATTCGCAGTGGGTGCGTTTTCGTCTGGCTCTTTTCGTGGTCTACCTCGTTTTTGTGCTTGATGACTATCAATTAGTGCTCGAACTACGTAGAACCTAAAAGCTAATAGATCCATTGTTGGTGTTTCACCGGTTTTATAAATATCTTCCTTATATTCCAGCCAACTAGAGCACAATGCCCACAAAATGAAATATGATTCGCAGTGTCCATTTTCGTGACTTTAGGAAAATGCGATAATAACTGATTAGTTGGTCTAAGCGATCAACACCGCCCATGTTCGCACTGTATTTCGAAATCATTTCCGGCTGTTTTATTTCGATCATAATTTTTTGTTGCTTATCCCACCTTTTTATAGTAAGTTCATCGCCCTTTCCAACATAATTTGAGCCAACACGAACAATCCGATTATCCTGCCATTTAACAACGACGACATTTCCGTCTCGGCTACTAATTTCATTACTATATCCGCGGATTTTCTTTTTGATTTCAGCGTCTGTTAATAATGGAGGATTACTGAACCGATTAATCCGTATAGTGCCAATTGCATTAATTTGTTTAAGTTTTAATATTTCAAAAAGCTGGTAGGTAGAAAAATAATTATCGAAATATAAATTATGTCCGATTCCTGTTATTCTTTTCACTAAATGAAGTACGGTTGCTGCGCCAAAGCCAAATCGTTTATATTCAATTTGGGACATTTCTGTAGATTGTCCTTGGTATATAACTAAATCATAAGATTTTCCATTTTTTCCGCACAATAAATAAACTTTTATGCCCCAAGGGCATGGTTTACCTTTCATGTACTGTTTTATTCCCAATATTCCTTTAAAGGGAATCATTTGCTTGTCGACGCACAGGTTCTTCTCTAATGGAAATTGTAGACAACGATTCCGTACCGAGTTTATTACTGGGCGAACTTTTACAAATTTGTCTGCGTTTGTTGAGTCGATTTCCATATTATTGATAAAATGCAGATGTGTCCTTAGTTGGCAAAATCGGTCATAACTGATACATTTCGCCACTAAATCTAATCGCAGATTATTAGACCAATAGATTTTGGATCTGGGAAGTTTTAACGAACCCATAAGTATGTGAATCGCGAAAAGCTTGATGAGTTCGTCGGCGTTAATGTGTATCCAGGCACCGGTTCCTTGTTGTAGGGCAAACATATTTGTAAACATCGCAGCGTTCTCAAAAAACTCTACCGGAAAGTATTTAAAGAAATATAACAAAGGCGAGACATCAAGGTTGAGATCATCTCGCTCAGATTCGGTAAACAGTTTCTGATTTTTGGAATGCATGCAATCCTTGGCGCCATTCTATTTTTCCTTTCGGTGTAAATACGTAAATTTACTCCAAATTCAATGCTTCGTCTATTAATTCGAATTCCACGTTGTTAAGAACACCATCATTGCTTGATAAAATTTGATAATTGCAAACTGACTCATTAGTTTCTTCTGGTGGTTCATCAGGAATTGGAAAGTCTAGTACATCGAAGGCAGCTTTTGGCGAAATGTTTACAAAATCATCGTGCTCCATTTCATAAGGCGCTAAATTATTCGGTTCGTTTTCGTCATCCGATGAAAAAATATCAAAATCTGAATCACCAGCAGCAATAAGCTGCTCAAGTTCACTAATATAGCTATATGGTTCCTGTACTTGGGAAACACCAATTTTTTCTTTTGAAGGCTTTTCTCCATTTTCCGTTTGATCTAAAACATTAACAGAAATCACATATTAATAGAATTGTTCTTTTAGACGGCACAAAAATATTAATGTCCCATAAATGGGACATGACACTTGAATAGAATTGTCCCTTTTTTGGGACATGTATTTTAGATTGAATTTATACTACATTATAGTAAAATATCCTACTAACTACAAAATGAATTACATAAATTACACTTAAATTTAAATTATTATTAATTTTGATACATAAATATAAAAAAAGATAAATTCTAAGGTACATACCTCTCGACCTAAAACACGTCCGCTTTCACTGACACTAAAACTTCAACTGATTAATAGAAATAAACAATTGTATACAATACTTAAATACGATTGGAGGAAAATTGATCGAATGATTTATCTAAATACCTATAAAAGACGATTAAAAAATGTGTCCCACATGTAGGATAACCGGAGCGAAAGGGCTAAGCGGCTTCTCAAAAGGATTTTTTGATGCACAATTGCGACAGTTCAGACAATCGAAAATGTTGTTGAATCGTTCGATGATATTTGCTGTCGGTACCACGTGCTCCACAAAATTTTCAAAAATGGACGGCATTGTTTTCAGTGCTGTACGTATTGCACAACAAACAGTGTTACTCAAAACCTAAGGACTGTATCGAAAAGAAAGTATCCACAAAAAATTTAGTTTTCTTCGCCTTGCTCTAATTCTATTGTAACGGAAAAGTGCCGTTAGATAGAATAGCTTTTTATAGATAAATATTGCGTGTGATTTTTACAATTTGTTACCCAGTTGTAATATTGTCACAAATTAAAGAAGAAGTGCTTAAATTTATTTTGCACAAATTTGGCATTTAAAACGGTATTTCGTTTAGAAATTTAGCTAAGCGCGTAAATATAAGTAAAAATGCAGTGAGAAAAATAATTAATAAACCTGGGGAGCATGGTACGGTAAAGGATTTACGAAAAAACGGTCGAAAACAAGGTCCCAGCAATCCCAAATTAGAGCGAAAATTGTGAGTGAAATTCGCAAAAACAAATCAATGTCTGTCAGAGATTTATGAGGGTGGTACTAGCATATATAGGAATGATCGAGCGGGTAAAATAAGGCGTGACTTGAAGACATATAAGAAACATAAAGTTCCGAAACGAAGTGAAAACAAAAAATTGCATGTGAAAACCGTGCAACTGCCCATTAATAAATTTGGAGCTGTTAAAAATCCACTGCATCACTTTTGTGGAAAAACAATAAACTCAACCAAATTCACCAGAACTTTGACCAATTGAAAAATATTGGGCAATTGCGAAGCGTTACTTGAAAAATAACGGTAAACTAGCAGAAAATTTAACAAAGTTCAAAAAGTTGGTCCAAAGCAACCAGACAAATGAATAAAACTATACTGTGCAGAATCTAAGTAAAGTTGATGCCTTTACTTTATTAAAAATTCGCTATGTATTTAGAAAATCATTTCTCAAATGTTTTAAACATAAAATCTGCTAATTAGAAGTCTGCTTTATGATAAAACATCATTTTATAATACTTAAAATTTTTTTTTTGTGTCTAAAATTGCTTTTTTTTGTGGCTACTTTCTTTTCGATACAGTCCTTATACGACCAACTTCACGCTCATTTTCTGGAAACTGTTGGGTTCCATGTGGTTTTTGGTTAATTTTCACCTTTTGATTTTTGTCATGCTCGTATAATATTTTAACAATACTAAAATCACTTATACCAAATTCAGAATGCAGAAATTTATGCTTAATAAATGCATTCCTTGCAGATTTTAGTAAATGTGGCGGATCATATTGCACAAAAATGTTTTTTTCATTGACCATAATATAATGTTTTTTCTGGTGATACCCCAAAATATTTATAAACTGCCACGTTTGTTGCAGCTTGATCACACGTCAGCATCACGACCTCTAAATTTAGAAAATCTTGACATAATTTGATGTTATTTACAATTAATTGTCCTAGCTCCTTAAACCACGTAAAATAAAAAACATAGCTAAAGTAGCTATAGTTGATTCGACCTCTCACTGCCGTTATCGCAATACCCCTCGACTTTATCAGTTTCGAGATTTACCGTTAAGTCCTTCTTAATTTGGATTTCGTCGAAACTTAATACACATAATCGAGATGAAGTTGGCATATTTTGCAATAAATGTTTCAGTGAAGCAGCAAAACGTCGTTTGTTCCGGGTGAAATATAATTTATTGGCGATGGTAATTTCAACTCAAACGTATTTCTTAAATATTTATAAGTGAAGGCTGACTTATAAAATAAACATTGCGCAAACGTTTTGTCACTATCCGTAGTAGTCTTCTTTTAATAGAAGTTTGCAGACATTTTTACTTGAGACATTGGCAGAAGTTAGTCTATCTATCATTTCATTAATAGTGATATTTTTAATTTTATCATACTTTGATTTTAAATTATTAAAATTCCTTTCTAAATTTTGACATGTTGACGTTAGTTTTTTGATTTTTTGTTTTGCATCTTCTAACTTTTTTTTACACAACAAATTGTCATTTCGATATTTTTTACACTTATTGCAAATTTGGTTCACCTCAGTCGTCACTTTACAATGAAAACAATTTACACTATTTACAATATTTAAAACTTCCATTTCGTCGTCTATTAGATCAGTTTGAATAAGTTCTGATGTACACTCGGTCGAAAATAAGGAACCGTTAGCTAAAGAATTTATATCCATGTCTTCAGGAGCTTCAGATTTTTGTAAGTTGATTTGCTGTCCAATCGGTGCTTGATTTTTCGGTTTCGATGTTATATAAGTTGCTCAGCAAATTTGAATGTTGGCTCGTTAATGTTCTCTGTAGTTACTTCACAACTTTTAGTTAAATTTAAAGCTGGCACTGCATTTCTGGTTAATTTAAGAGTACCAATGTGTTCGTTACAGAAACGTCTTTGACAAACAAAATTATCTTTATTTTTTAAATTTTCAGTTGTTAAACCTATTGAATTAAGCCACACATACCCTCTTTTTAGATCGCTTTCTGTGTGCAACATGGTACAATACATGAATATATTTTTTTTTTTGATGGCATATTATAACCTAAATCGTTTTATAAAAATTGCTTATTAATTTATTTTTTATTAATTTAAGCACTAAGACTTACTTGGGTAGATAATAATTACACAGAATTAATTTTCAGGCAGGACTTTATTAATAATTAATAAAAGATATATTATGCTAAAACGCTTATATTAGACACAAGACACAACCATTAAATTACATTTTCATTACTGAAGAAGCAGAATAAAAGAAAAGCGATAAAAGCAGACATGGTGTACTTAAATTAACCAGATACGCAGTGCTTGCTTTAAATTTAACTAAAAGTTGTGAAGTTACTAAAAAGAACCTTAACGTGCGAACATCCAACTTTGCTGAGCAAATGGATATAACTTATATAACATCGAAACCGAAATATCAAGCACACAGTTCCATTCGTCAATAGGCAGCCTGGTAATAACCGGTATCAGTGGAATATTACGTAAACTGTATTATAATTCTGTGGTGTTCTGTTTTTTGATATAGAAAAACAAAAACCACAGCAATGAGTGAGTATAAAGAAATTTAATAATGAAATGAGCGAGTTAGAATATAATACTGTAATAAAAAAGTAATGAATTTTTAAGTAAAATACAAACGGCTTATTATTTCAAATTTATTTCATGGAAACTGTTCTTAAAGTCAATTACCAGAATGGCCTTCAAAGCATTCTACGATTCGGCTTGCATCACCTCGATCGAGCCAAATCGATGTCCATGGACCGGTTGTTTGAGTTTCGGGAATAGCCAGAAATCAGACTGAGCTGAATCAGGCGAATAGGGCGGTTGTGGAATGATATGGGTCGAACTTTTGGCCAAATCGTCACAAATGGTTTTTGTGGCCCAAATGGTCTTAAAAAACGATATTTTATTTTTATTTATTTCATTTCATTTATAAACAAATTTACTTATGTGTGATGTCAACAAGGCCTACGGTTATTTCGCAAAATCCTTGACTTCCTTGACGTAGTGTTCATCGATAGACGTCGAAGGATATCAAGGGTGTTCATCGTCTTCAATGCAGGCGTTTTGTAAGCCGAAATTCTATTTTTGAAGTGAAATTTGATGCCACTTAACTGAACTTTTTTGAAAATCGAAAAATTCACTCTTTTAGATGAAAGTAAACAAGCGTATTTCATAACTCCTACAAATTTTGACACGAAATTTGCCGCAGAAGTCTATTAGGGTACTACCAACGTAAGAAGAATAAAACTACTCGTTTGGATAAGGCCACTCGATTTAAATGGAAAGCCTTACTTCTTTTTGATCTCAGTAGTATTTTGTAAACATACGTTTACAGAAAACAAAACAATAATAATAATATTTACATATATGTAGGTTACCTTAATGCTTATAAATGAAAGAAAATATGACGTGGCATACATAATATTAATTGTTTCTCAATTGGAAATCGGCAAATTATGAATTTTACAAATAAGTGCGCCTAATCTGTACGTTATTATTCGTAATTCGTACAAATTTTGCTTGAAGCATTTATACTTTATTAAAAATATATATTACATTTATATATTTTCTGTTTTGATTGTTTTTTTTAAGAATAAAAATATCGATGTACCTACATAATATATCTGTCTCATATTTGAATTTGGTTATTACATAATGTAAACCGAGATAGGCTGTGTTATTTGGATAAAGAAAATTAAAAACCATGCTATTTAAACCAATTGAATAATGAAAGGAGTAAAGAGAATATGTTTATTTCTTTTCGTCATTCATGTTCTTTGATCATCGGAAAAGTTTATGACGAAAAGAGATAAAACATATACATATGCCTTTCGTTCAATCTTCCTCCAAACTGTTCGAAAAATTATATATGTAACAGGTTAGTGCCAAAGTTGTTTATCTTATACTATTTTGGCTTCTACATCAAAAAGCCGAGACCAAACGTTTAAAGCAAGCGAAAGAGCAAGAGAATATAAAACAGAAAACAGCCGAAATGTCATCGAAGGAACGCTGTCGTCGTGCACTTTCCACATCAGGAGCAATGATTCCAAGTTCATCTGGTTCTGAAGAAGACTTCTGCATCATCTGCAAAAGTGCAATTCCGAAAAAATTGACCAAAAACACCTCCACTCATTGCAATGTATGCGATCGAGCTGTGCACTTAAAGTGTGCCAATTTACAAGTTGGATATTATACATGCGATCACTGCGAATCGGATTGATTGTATTGCATTTTTGTAAGATTTTTTCATAAAAATTGTCTCATTTTTCTTATTTTCCATCTTGAATAAAAAATAATTATCAAAATATGTCATTTTAATTATTTGTAGTGTCTCACAACTCCCCAAAATTTTCGAACATTCGAAAAATAAATGTTTTTGCAATTTAACTTTTGACAAAAATGATTATTTTCGATGAATAGAATGAACTAATTGCTACCATTACTGTCGAACTAGAGTTTAAAGCTTTCAGATATGAATTATATTGTGATTGTAGAGTAGTTCAAGTTCAAAAACAAAACCCGTCTCACAACTCCCCAATCTCTCCTACTATTAACGCACAAATGTTTATGAATTTTTTTCTAAATTTGGTTTGTTTCGTAAATATAGTAATTTTTACATTAATAGTACGAATTGTGATTAAATTCGCCATTCGTAAATAAAATGCACTAAATTTTTTTACAGTACATGTATACAGTTTAACTCAAACTTCTAATAGAAATGAGGCATTTCCGCGAACCTGTAACGAACGTGGTGGCAGCAGCGGATACCAATAGGTAATCGGTCCCAGAATAGTGCCGTTCGTCACTGAAATTGTTGATCATCTATCCAGAGCTTTGACGTGGTCATGTTTTTGCCGGCTAAGGCTCAGGGAGTGGGGTGGGGTTTGTCAAAGATGAATAAATGCTAGTGGACCACATGGGTTGGGAATCGAGTTAGGAAATAGGGACAGGAAGCAACTAGGAATGATGAGAATCAAGGCATGGATCTACCTACCTGAACAGACTGCACGACACTTACCAAATAATCCTTACGTGACTACTTTTAGCCTCTCATCCTGAAAAGCGATAATATTTTAATCGAACGAAAGCGAAA
Organism: Tipula helvola; assembly: GCA_963556165.1. NCBI lineage: Eukaryota > Metazoa > Arthropoda > Insecta > Diptera > Tipulidae > Tipula > Tipula helvola. Next base: position 267,286,592 of record OY744481.1, read on the forward strand.
ATTGAAAACCGTTATTTCGGTGAAAATAAAACTAAAATCGATCATCAATAACCTTATTCTAGTTTATTATAAACGGTAATTGCAGTAAAAATGTGAATATTCATTAAATTTAAATGTAAACTACAAAAACTATGATAAATCTACCCCTGAATTACCCACAAAGAAGAAAGAATTATTTTAAATCTAACTATATGTATAAGAATTTAGAAAATAAGAAGAAATAACTAGTAAAAAAGAAATGTTATACAAATAAAAATATATATAAAATAATAAAAAAAAATAAATAAATCTTAACTTAAGTTAAATGGCCGGCCATGGTTGATGTCCCTTGATGCTCGATGCCACCATTTTTATTTTATCGTAATTAATAGTTTTAATTTTAATTTTAATTTTTTTGTTAAATTCACTCACTTCGACTATATGTGCATAATATGGTTATTGATAGTTTTGTTTAAACAGTTATTTATTCACTACCATAATTATGTAGGCACATATTTTTGTGTACAACACTACACGCTATCAGCGCATTTTTTCCACTACGTATGGTCACCTTTTTTGTTCGTTGTTACCAATATAAAAGTTTATTTTTCTGTGTTTCAAAAATGCAATTTTGTTTTCCTTGCATTTACACGTTATTGAGTTATTTTATTCTTGGTTTTTGTTTTTGTATTTTAGTGACCACACTACCACTTTTTGTTCGTTTGAAACACAAAGTTTAGTTTTTTGAATTCACTATTAATACTTATTATTAACGTTATTATTATTCTTATTATTATCAAGGCTTAATTTATATTTATTTTATACTATTATTATTGTTTTATTATTATGTAATTATAAAAAAAACACTTATTCTAAGTCTTTACAATATTCAATCTAGCCATTAATACATTAAATGTACAAACTAATCGACTAATTACGGATTGAATTTCCACATTTTTATTATTTTAGAAAATACAATAGCGTGGTTTTTTTAATCACACACACACCCGAAATTGTATTAATTGATGTAAAAAAAAAACACTTTACTTATAATATGATTATTAACTAATTACGAACTTAATTTTAATTTCACCAAAACTAAACTACATATTATTATTTGCTTATTAATAATTTTTAGAAATACTTTTTGAACTACTGATTTTTAGGCACGGCAAGCCAAAAGTAGTTATCACTTTAAAATCCAAATCGTCACTCTCTACTTAAAACAAAAAAAAAAATCATCCAACGCGAGCATCCAAAATTCAGGTTTATATCCGTTCCCACCCAAACGTTTGCAACGGGACAATGCAGTTTTATGTTTTCCCCTTTACCAGATTTGTTTTCTTTGTAATGTATCGTATGATTTAATTTTTCTAGATCATGTCTATTGTACCAAAAAAATTAACGTTCGTCATTAACAAAAAACGTTTAACGTCAGGGCTGTCGAACCAATTCTAATTATGGAACGACGAACGATAGCTGTCGTTACAAACCTGCCAATAAAATTTTAGAAATTTGATCTTTGATAAATGCTGCCCTCGCCCTGTAATGAATTAGAATTAATATCACCTGTAACCAAAATTAAAATGCTAAGTATGAATTCCGAACTCAGGTTCTTGTAAATTAAGAGGACGAAATGATGACATCACAATTTTCAAAGCTACCTGTCTGTTGGATGCTTAAAGTTTCTGGAAATCTGAGTTCGGTTTCTCCGAATATTTATGAAAAAGAAGACCGAAATTAGTTAATTATCACTAAATAGGTACTACTTTTGAAAAATAAACTAAAAACTATAAAAATTCTGCATTCCTCAGGATTTAGTTGTTAAAATTGCTATAGAATAAGTAATTATTAAATTCATCATCTTGGTCATTAATATCTCTGAAAATTTAAATCCAAATGTTATCCATTAATTCTAAGAAAGTAATCATCATTAATTCAAACTACATTTAAAATTTAAAGAACAGTAGCTAAGATACGACCTGTTATAATAAGGCTGTTTTCCAATCACCGACTTATTGACTTATTCGAACTTATTCAAATAAGTCTGCTGAAAAGGTGACTTATTCTTTAGTAATTTTTCCTATAGAAAACTTATTTATTTTTGGTGTCATGGAAACATTCTGTCTAATTATTGTGTATTTTCAAAAATTTTCAAAATAAGTCGATAAAAGCAATTGGAATGACTTCATTGACTTATTCAAGATGGCGTCAAATAAGTCAATAAGTTTGAAATAAGTCGGTAATTGGAAAAGGGCCTTAATCCAATTAGTATCATCCAAGTATTCAAAATCGGAACTCAAAAATACGGTCGCCATTCTTCCACTAAGGCTATAGAACTACAGAAATCCACCCCGTGATGAAACTGGGTTAAAATATGATAAAAAAAACAAATAAAATAAAAACACAATTAAGTAAGGATAATGATAACACAAATTTTAATTTTTACTGTAATCATTTCATGATTTGACTACAGCTATTTTCATGCCCATTACAATTTTAAGCTTTAAGCCGTGAAACAGTAAAACCAAACCGATTATTAAAATTAAATTATCTACGTCGTGCAGGTATCTCTTTCATTGTGCGGGTTCTTACAGCGCGGTTTTGCTGTTGCGCGGTTGGAACTTTATTCTCAAAACTTAAATGTATTTCGCATTACGCGTTTTTCCTTTCTTTTTGCTTATTGTTCATACACACAAATGTTACTATTAATTTACTAGCGGTACGGGGGCGCTTCGTGCCCGTTAGGCTATTGAGCGCTCGCTTAAGTGCTTTGCGCTCATACAAATTAAACCATATTCCAGAATCACTAGGATTATAGAGAGTAGTCTATACGTTTGCCGGTGAACTCGACCACTAACAAAGTAATAAATCAACGCAATTTCAAAATAACAGACAAAATTATTAAATGTCATTTATTGGATTCGGGAATTCAGTGCGATTCGTACTTTCACCTGGTTTGTATTGCGTGAGCATGATAGGGCGACATATAGGTGTCCGTGCGAGAAGACAGCAGTTTGAAGATCAATGCCAAACATGGGCAATTTGATTTTATCCTTACGGTAGCAACTGGTAAATTTGCGATTAGAAAGACGCTCAGCAATCAAATTGATTGATCCGCAGAACTGACAGATGTCGGTGAAGGGGCCGTAATTATGTACGTTAACCCGAGCTTCGTCGAAATTGGTTACTTCGACGCGAATTGCATGGCTCTCACGTTGTCGTGCTTTCCTCACAAGTGGCAAGCGATCCTTGGTTTTGCCTAGCCAACCATGTTTTTTTGCGTTCATCGGCCTTCCAACGCTTTCTTGCAATGTGATCTTCCTCCTCTTCCATCGTTCGCGGCATATTTCACTGAATGTTTCACTCAGAAAGTATCTTAAAAGCTACTCATATTATGAGTTAATGTTGATAACTAAAAGTTTCTCTAAAAAACGTAACCACTCAACGTGCAATAAATTTTATATTGTATACAAATTGCAAACAAACTAATTCAATGAATTGACACTAATTGATAGAGTATTGTTTGCCTGCTTAGCCTTTCTTGGTCACTACATTTCCAATGAGCTTCAAACCATATTACAAATTTATTTTGATTTACATTGTTATATTGTTTCTGTTGGCATCCCCTGCAAGGCAAACGAATACAACTTCACACGAATAAAAAATAAAGTCATTCTCAGTGGGCGTTGTTCTTGGAATGGACGTGTTATTCAGTCTTGCGTAAACTTTTGTAACTTAAATATAATTATAAATTTAATAATATGTTTTGTTGTGTATCATTTATATTACTTACCCACCTCGAAAACACAACATATTGTGGCGACGAGGGAAAAGAGGAACAGTTTAAACAAACAAAAAAAAAATTGTTTTCACACAAGACGCTGCACTATTTTGAAGAAAAAAAATTGATTGTTCTCTTCATCAACGTTTACAAAATGGGTGAAGACTTAAAAGCAGCCATACAGGCAATGATTAAGATGATTCAAGGTCAGGATTTACTCATCGAAAAGATGATGGAAAGCGGGGATAAAAACAGACCATCAAAGTATGCGGTATACAACTCCATATCGAATCAGATGTCCGAATTTTGTTTTGATCCGGACGCAAGTGTGTACTTTGAAGCATATTACAACAGGTACAGCGAGCTCATTAAACAAGACAGTCAAATATTAGATGATGCGGCGAAGGTGAGGCTTCTTCTACAAAAATTACACACTGCTAATTTCGACAAATACGCAAACTACATTTTGCCGTCACCGTATCATTTCATCTTCGAAGAATCCGTGAATAATTTAAAGAAATTTTTTGGACCACAAAAGTCTCTTTTCGAACGAGATTCGAATGCTTTCTAATGGAAAAGGCTACAACAGAAGATTTTTTGTCCTATGCTGCTAGGATAAATAAACAGTGTGAACAATCACAACTGTCCAAATTGACATTGGAACAGTTCAAATGTTTAGTTTTTATATCTGGCCTGCGCTCATCCCGTGATTCCGACATTCGCACAAGATTGTTATCAAAAGTCGAGACAGATGACAACGTTACATTGTCGGCCCTTGCAGATGATTGCCAGATGGTTATCAATTTAAAAAAGGATACCGTCATGAACGAGAAACCCAATTCACCCTCGGCTAATGCAATTACGCTATCACAGTTCACATCAAAGACAACATCTGGTCCGTCAAATCATCAGAAGTCAAACAATAAAGCGCACCACAACCAGTAAGAAACCCGTACTGGCAGTGCGGTGGAACGCATTACTCAGCTGATTGTTCATTCATAAATCATAAATGTCAGCTGTGCGGCATAACCGGTCACGAACAAGGTTATAAAAACTGTTCGGCTCAACATCATACATCATAAGAGCAGATAAGTTCTTCTAACGGCAATAAACGTTTCTCTAAAGAAATGTTTTCCGTAACCAGTATTGATGTGGGTGCCAAACGCAAATTCGTATACGTCGTCAGTATTAATGAACTTTCTATAAAACTGCAAATAGGCACTGCTTCAGACATCACGATTATTTCACAGGATACATGGAGTCTGATAGGCGAACCTGTTTTATCTCCAAGTACATACAGCCCACCCAGCCTCAGGTCAACCAATGGAACTTCTAAGTCAATTCCGCTGCGAGATGACATTCCAAAACGATCTTAAAATAAGGGTTAGATACCTATCAAATTGCCCTAGTTTAAACATCTTGGGTATAGACTGGATTGAAAAGTACAACTTGTGGGACATACCAATACACAGTATATGTATGCAAGTTCAGTCAACTACTTCCAGCATTGACGAACTTAAGTTACATTTTCCGAGTGTGTTCAGCGATACATTGGGATATTGCAAGAAAACTCAAATCATTCTGCACAGAAAACCCAATTCCATGCCATTGTTTAAGGCGAAGCGACCATTTGTTTTTTCTGCTTTAGCAAAGATCGACGATGAATTACACCGACTTCAAGAGTTAGGAATCATAATTCCAGTCGATTTTTCCGAATGGGCAGCACCCTTGTTGTCGTGAAGAAAAGTAGCGGCGGTATAAGGATATGCGCAGATTATTCAACGGAGTTGAGCGATGCCTTATAACCGCACAATTTTCCTCTACCATTACCTGAGGACATTTTTGCAAAAATTTCCTATGGCGTCATGTTCAGTCAATTGGATTTATCCGACGCATTTTTACAAGTCGAAGTAGCTCCAGTATCTCGAGAACTCCTCACAATCAACACACATAGAGCATTTTTTCGTTATAGTTAATCGGTTATCACCCGGTATTAAATCAGACGTTCCGGTCCGGTTTTCATCAAATAATGAGTGAGTATGAATAGCAGCATATCTGGACGATATTATCGTTTCAGGAAAAACTATTGTCGAACATAAGCGAAACTTGTCTAAGGTTTTAGAACGAGTACAAGAGTTCGGATTCCATCTCAAAATCGAGAAAAGCAGTTTTTATAGGACATCAATAAAATACCTAGGACACATATAGATAAAAACGGGTTGCGACCAGATCCAACAAAAATCCAAGCAATTTCCAATATGCCTGGGCCCAAAGATGTACCAACTCTACAATCATACTTAGGCGCCGTCAATTTTTACGGAAAATTCATAAAGCATATGCATGAGTTACGGAAACCATTGGACGCTTTACTTGTCCAAGGCACTTCATTCAATTGAAGTCGAGAATGCCAAAACTCATTCTACTCATTGAAAGATATCTTTAAATCAGATTTAATGCTCACACATTACAATCCCAAATTGGATATAATCGTTGCAGCAGATGCATGTAATACTAGCATCGGCGCATGTATTCTTCACAAATTTCCAGACGGAACAGTGAAAGCTGTCAGTCATGCTTCACGCACACTCACGAAGGATGAGAAGAATTATAGCCAACTAGAGAAGGAGGCATTGGGTTTAATCTTCGCAGTAACTAGGTTCCATCGCATAATTTTTTGTCGGCATTTCAATTTGCAGACTGACCATAAGCCATTACTTGCAATTTTTGGTTCCAAAAAGGGAATACCGGTATACACAGTCAACCGATTGCAGAGATGGGCATTGACCTTGTTGCTGTACGATTTCGACATCAATTATATCCCTACAACTAATTTTGGACATGCGGATATACTATCACGATTGATCGATTCACACGACAAGCAAGACGAAGACTACATTATTGCATCCATCCAAATGGAAGAAGAGGTAAACCATGCTCTCGCCGAGTCCATTGAAAAGGTTTTCGATGATTCAACGCGAAACTGCAAAATGTAGAACTCTACAGAAAGTTATAAAATTTGTTCAGCACGGATGGCCCAATAATGTGAAAGAAATCAACAGCGATAAGGTTAGAGTATTTTATGCAAGACAACAGAGTCTGTCAGTCATGAATAATTGTATCATGTTCGGTGAAAGAATTGTTGCACCTCAAATTTTTCACAAAAAAATCTTACGTCAGCTTCACCAGAGTCATCAAGGAATGGATAGAATGAAATTCATTGCTAGAAGCTACGTATACTGGCCAAACATTGATAGTGACATCAAAAAACTTGTTTCAGAATGTAGTGCATGTATGAGTGTGGCACAAAATCACCAATCAAGTCAGAACTTGAATCATGGCCGATTCCAGAAGGTTCATGGCAACGCCTGCATATAGATTATGCTGGACTATAACATCAATACTTCCTGGTTATCGTCGACGCATACTTCAAATGGCCAGAGGTCTACCGGACAAAGTTAACAACCGCTTCCAGTACGGTCGACTTGATTAACAAGTCATGCGCCCAATTTGGATTGCCGAAAATCATTGTATTTGATAACGGCACGCAGTTTGCTTCCAGCTTATTTCAAGAATTTTGTTCGTCAAACGGTATTTAACATGTTCGATCTGCTCCTTATCGTCCGCAGTCGAACGGGCAGGTAGAACGTTTCGTTGATACACTGAAAAGAACATTGAAAAAGTCTGCGAAGGAGAAAAGCTTGAAGTCGCATTACAAAGGCTCCTTCAGAGTTACCGTGCAACAGCAAACCGTTACGCCCAGAAGGTAAGTCCCCAGTTGAAGTCATGCTCGGTAGGAAGATGAGGATACATATGGACTTAATGAGACAGTCAATCGCGTCACCACCACCATTGAATATGATTGTTCAAAAAGAAAAACAAAGTGAACAATTTAATAAAAAACATTCAACACGTTCACGAAGCTTTGATTCCAGAGACTGGGTAAACGCTAAGGTATATCGCCGTAATCATTACTATTGGTGTCCTGGAGAGGTCATCGAGCGCATTGGTAAAGTAATGTATAAGGTTCTTCTAAACGATAAGCGGGTTCATCGAGCACATATAAACCAGCTCAAACCGCGATCATCGTAACAAGGGGAATCGTCACAGCATATTCTAATCGATGCTTTTAGTTTTAAGCCAACATCAAGTCCAGATATTGGATGTTCCTTAGTACACGAAACAGCTGATAATACAATGGTTGAAACAAATCCTGATACTGCCGAATCAGAGGAATCATCAACAACTACAACAGCACCAGACCGAGAATCAAGTTACAATGAAGTCAGTCCGGTCCAATCAACTAATAATGCCGCCAGAGATTCGAGAAAGCGAATAGTCCCTTGTCGATTTAAGGACTACTAACTCTACTAAAAAGGGAGGTGTTGGTATCCCCTGTAATGCAAACGAATTGAACTTTACACGAATAAAAAATAAAGTCATTCTCAGTGGGCGTTGTTCTTGGAATGGACGTGTTTTCAGTATTGTATAAACTTTTGTAATTAAATATAATTATAAATTTAATAATATTATGTTGTGTATCATTCATATTACTTACCCATCTCGAAAACACAACAGTTTCAATCATAGCATGCTTTTTATTCTATGCATTTGATTATAGGAAATAGTATATTGTATAACAAGTGAAGAAAACGAGTCATTGCAATACGAAAGTGAAATTTGCAGCCTGAGCGATAGCGAGGGCTGCAATCACTTGAGTATTGCAATTAGGGAATCCAAATTACTCGAGTTTCAAAGTACCCGGGTAGTCGAGTACTAGTTTTTTCAATACCCGGGTTACCCGGGTACCCGGGTAATAAACAAAAGACATAAATATACATAAAATCTCTAAAAAAAATCATAGATCATGCTATTGTCACCCTTTCTTTGGATTAATAAGTGGCATATACTACATTCTGAGTCCTATTTCTCTTCCGTCTTAAAATGGTCCCATATAAATTATTTGTTAATGGCATGCATTAGAATATATAGATTAGATCAATTTTTTAAAAATCAAATCAGGTCAAATATTTGTTACATTTTTGTCGTAACTTAAAATTTTCGGAAATGCCTTACAAATAAAATTTGTAATTATTATCTGTTGTACTTATGACTACAAGCCAATCAAATTGAATCATTGTACTTGATTAAATTTAGTTGAATCCAACTAATTTTGATTTTACCATGTAATATTAAAAAATGATTTTAAAATCCTTCATTGTTACGTGAAGAATTTATGTTCTTGTATATTTAAAATATTTGCCACCATCTACTCGTGATTTTCTAAATTAAATAATAAAACAAACTAAAAATTTGAAAGATAACCAAAAGGCGATAATAAAAATTATTGAAATTTTAATTAATTTGGAAAATTTATAGAACGCATCAAATTCACATTTATCACTTGACACAAACTAATGTCGTTTTAGATTAATTTGTTTCCTCTCTATGAAAAAGCAATCGCAATTTCGGCGTTAATCGAACAAGAAAATCTCATTGATTTTTCATGTTTGTGCATTATGCGTCAAAATATAAGAACCTTGCAAATTGCACATATAAAATCTAAAAAAATCGTTTGCCAAGCAATGTTGAGAATTTGAGATTAACTTAATGGCATTTCTAACAAACACAATAACCACAGTAAAGTTGTCAAATTGAAAACGTCAGCCAATTAGCCAAACTGCTAATAAACCTTTAAACATACTTATGTAAAAGGGGGATATATCTACGGAAAATCTAAATCGAAAAAGTGCCCTCGAGCTAAAATATTTTGCTTTCCGAACAACATTTTTTCTTCAATCGAACAAAATAAAATTCATCCTTTCAAAATTTTCTTTGAATCAAGTTACCCGGATTGTCGTTCAAATTACCCGGGTAATCGAGTACTCGAAAAATGACCAAAATATCCGAGTACCCGGATACTCGATAATCGGTATTGGATACCCTAATTGCAATGACTTATTTTCACACGAGTTATACACGCTATTTTTTCTTATAAATAAGTAGAAACATAAAAAATTACAAACTTGTACGGATCAACACAAATCGTGTAGCAATATTAAGAAATCGTTGTGTAATAAGAATATTTCCACACGATTTTAGTATACGACGCAAAGGCTCCTTTTCTTATATAATTTAAATTCAAAAGTCATCATCGAAAGTATAGGTTACTGCACTATCGTAGAAAAAATATGTTTTACCGAAAAATTTTCATGGCTTACTACAACTCATAATATAATAATTTGGAAATAATTTTTAATAATGTTTGCATACATTTAGGAGCTAAAACGCTTACCATTTTTTGTGTAATTACTCTAGTTATAACTGTAAAGCGGAATATTTTTAATTTAAAGTAAAATTTTTGGTCATTACATGAATATTAAAAAAAAAAATTAATAATAAAAATAAAAAATCGGTTGGAAATCAAACCGAAGGCCTTTGTCGCTCTAGTCCAGTGATTTACCACTGTGCCACAAACTATATTAAATTTCACTTTTAATTTGCATTGTTAAATTGTTCTATTATTTCAAAGCGTTCTACAGTGTCCCTACTTAGGTAAATATATATAATTATTATTAATTATTGAGATAAATGAAATTTTTATTTGTTTGATTGATGATTAATTCAAAGAAAGTACTTCTTCGATTAATATGTGTTTTTCTGTTAAAACCCCCGCTTTTAATTTAGTTTTGATGTGCGCGAATTTATACTGCGCGCAATTTTTTGGAACGAGACTACCGCGCAATAAGAGGAATGCTTGTATATTTCATTGAAAAATACTCAGCCGCACTCTCTCGATGTGATCGCTCTGAAGATTTTCCCGTAATGCATAACACTCTTACAAAGTGGCAGGAATTGAGCGGCAGTAGAGTGAAATTTCCTGAAATCTTGATATAATATATCCAAAACACCCATTCCCCCCTTGATATTAATGATTTGTTTTTTTAAACTTTTTAGACATTTATGTAGCGGAACTGAACCCACCAATAATAATGGTGTACGTGTATTCTCCATATTCTCTATCTACACACAATAAACTCGCAGGAAACAAACAAATAAACAAATCACAGTTCAGTTGAAAGACTAAGCGATACAGAAAAACTTAAACACTGTGGAAAACTTCTAATATTTTTCCATGTACAATTCTAATGCTGTAATGCAAGCTTTAAAACACGTAGTCATGAAACGTTGCTTTCATCAAAATGTATAGCCATTTAATCGGAACCAATCAGCTTGGCCTTAGTAAAACAAACACTAGCCAATTATCGCCTGTACAAGCATAATATTATGTCCAAACAAAAAGTAACAAAATCTCTATCCTACCAAGTACTAATCCACTTTGTTAAATAAACTTTTAAACAATTTTCCGAAATAAAAACCAACTTTTCTTTCATTTTTTTTGTTCTACTACATTTTGCTTGTGTTGTTTAATCCCTTTTCACCCCAGTATAAAAAGAAACTTTAAAAAATATATATCCTTAAGTAACTACATATATCTAGAGTTACTGTACATGATTACCTAAATACCCACAGGTCAACCATATAAATACCTACGTATTGTAACATAAAACAACAACAAAATAAACAACATTGTTGTATGTATTCCCAAACTAAAAATAAAATATTTATTAATAAAATACTAATAATAATAATTAAGTTTAATAATTTTAATTAGCATGTAAAAATTAAAATGTCAAAAAATTATTTGTTGTTGGATTATTAAAAAAAAAACAGTAATATTAATAAAAATCATAATTAAAATTATTTCTGTTATTGAAAATTAAAAATGACAACAACAATCTTGGTATGTAGTATATGAACCAAAATAATTATTTTTAATTTAATATTAATTAAGCTCAGGAGACAAATCACAATAAAAATTGTTACAAAATGTATTCGTATGTAGTATGTAATATATAAATAAAATATTATTTATTTTTATTTTGTGTATAATTAAAATTATTATATTATTGTTAATGTAGTACATACGAATGCAGATTTATGTATGTGATTTATGTCATGATGATTATCAGGATTTTGTAAGATTATTTTACAGAATTATGTATGTGCAATGATTGCACAATAAATCATAAATGATTACTAATGGTAAACAAACTAAACGAAAGCTTGCATTTAAATAATTTATTAATGTGAAAGCCTTTCAATTGATCATTGAAATAAAAGTTCAAATAATGATTAATTTCAATATTCGCTTATAAATATGGTATGAGCAATAATAAATAGACTCCAATTCAATTTATATTATTGTCAGCAATGCAGATGAGATGTTCCATCAAGGTAATCCATCAATTTTGATTTTGCTTTTTATAAAATTTCAGAAAAATCTCAGTTCTCAGATATAAACTCTATTCTCAGGTTAATAACCATCTGGAACTATTGGTTTCTCTCGTGAACTTTCTTAACTGACGCCTATAGATTTTGTGTGAAATTTTAGTTCGCCAGAACAAAAAAAATATTGCACCGCGAGTGGTATGTGGACTAGTTAAGGTGGTCAGTAATTCTATAAAAAGTATGTAGTCGGTTAAATAACGTATGAGGAATAAAATATGGACAAACAAAAAAAAGTAAAAAAAAAATTATTTACTAATCAAACGATTTTAATCCATAATTTATTTAAAACTTTAATTCTTAGATAAAATTTACAGAAAAATTTGCGCTCCATATCGATTCGCTTTCCTGATCCTTTCTGGCACTCTTTTCATTGCCGCCTGCGTTCCTGATGTATCGATCTTCTTTAAATCTCTTTTTATTTTTCTAATCAGACATTCAACATTTTTCGCACGATATATTGCTGTATACCATTCTCTTCAGATTTGCCCAAAAAGTTTCAATGGGCCTTAGTTGTGGAACATTTGGTGGGTTATAGTCTTTAGGGATAAATTCGATTCTGCGTTGACGTAAATCAGATAACGTTGCGTTGGCATAATGTGAGGATGCCAAATCAGGCCAAAAAATCGTTTTATCATTTTTATGATATTTATTTATAAATTTCTGAAGCACAGGTAAACATTTGTTTGTGTATGTTTGCGCATTAACCGCCAAACCACTTTTGAAAAATACTGGGTCACTGACTCCTCGTTCGCTAATAGCCAACCACAACATAACTTTACCTGGAAACTTGGTCTTATGAATAAACTTCTCCTTTTCTGGTGCTTTGTGATCGGGAGACTCGTAGTAGTATTTTGGCTGCCATTCATTACCTTCAACAGTGAAATAACTTTCATCATCCATCACACATTTATAAGCTGAAGAAGCAGCGAAATATGTTTGGGAAAGCACTCTTAATCTAGATTTGATTGTAGCTAATTGTTTGTCTGTAGTTGCTGGTGCCGATTTTTTGGGTTTGCGTTGAATATTCATACTTTGTAAATATTTCTTGATAGTTTTTGGGGCAACTTGATATTTTTTACCCAGTTATCTGTACGATTTTGCAGTTCGACCCACTGTTTCACCTTTCAATTTCATTCGAACTTTGCTACCTTGTAGTTGACATTTTTTACCAGAGTCGGGTTTTCTTTCCACAGATTCATTATTCTCAAACAGTTTAATTGTTTTGTAGATAAAGGATTTTTTGAATCCAAGATCCTTGAAGTAGTGAAAAATCTCGTTCTTTTTTTTGTCTGGATTTTCCTGACAAAATTTATAAATTAATTTACGACGATCTACTTGTAACAACGACAGTTTTGTAACTAATCGTAAAATGACGCAGTTGTAATGTATTTTTTATAAAATATACGGGAACCACCTTATTTAAAAACAAGGAAATTTTTATTTTTGGTTGTACAATACAAATACAAATACATTTTACATTTTGTCCATATTTCATTCCTCATACGTTATTGGTTTAAAGCCCAATTCATTCGACTACAAACGATTTTGGACATCTAAAATGCACTAGATGGAGCCCAATCGACAAGCATTGGAGTAATACAAAACTGCGCTATATGTGAATTGGTCCAACCAGAAAAGTGCCTGACAAGAAAGTCTATATGCCTGCCTCTTTAAGGAAGCCTGAATTTTAAGACGGGCGTCATTATCAAAGTCTTTATCTTCCAAGAACTTTAGATTCAGAAAACCTACTATGCCAAGGAAATGATTGAAAAAATGGTCTTCCAGTAAACATTTTTTATTTAGCAAGTCTGGATTTGCGGGTCGAAATCCATAATTTTTTCTTAACTGGCCAACTTAAATTACTGTAAATATTGTCTTTACAGTTATATTTTTATACTCAAGATTCTTGAATAAAACCAAAATCTAGAATAAAAAATCTGTGAGAATATTGATTGTAAAGTATTTTACATGACAGAAATCACAATATCGAACTGTATTCATTAAAAAATATATTAACCGGCAGCGTCGAACAAAGGTCGTTTAAACAATAAAATCATATTTTTTATCCAGGAAGCGTGGTTCTAATATTTTAGCTAGATAGCTGCTTTGCTAAAATGGAGGTCCAATTTTTGACGTGTTTAAGACAGTCTGTTGCCTTCCACAGCCTACCTAATCTTGTCCAGATTAAATATTTATTGTTAAATTAAGAGAAAAATTAACTTAATTTAATTAACAAAGCAATTTAACTTGAGATTATAGAACATTTTTAACTTTAATGAAATTACAATTATGGGTTTGATTACGTTATTACAGTTTCAGTTGTATTCCAGGTTTTTTTATGCGTGTGAAGTTTAAAACAAAAAAAGTAGGAAACCCATTACAGGATGTAATCGCATTACCGGCATCTCAACAATGCCGTCTATATAATATCTACATATACTATTAGGCACCAATCCTACAATAAAGAAATATAACCAAATCTTTTATATACGTAATAATTGGACTTCCATGTATAACTATTTTATATACATTCAAACAAAAACATTTTCATTCATTCATTCAAAGGCAAAAAAAATTTTGAACATAGTATGCATTCTATTATGTACTTTTATTGTTTCTGTTTTTTACGTGAATGGATTGCAGAGGAAATCTATACGCGTCCATAACTTTGGAAACGGACCACCTAAAGATCTTAGCCTTACCACTTTATTCTTATCTGATCAAGGTCTATAAGTCTGTCTTTGTTTCATGATAATTGGATAAGTACTTTTCGACTTAATACTAATTGTTAACAGACAAAATAGCGGGGATATAAGGCATCTTTCTCGCTCTAGCGCTTCGCTTGAGTTGAGATGCCTAAAAGGAACAGGTATACGTATATGTACAAGTCCAATTGGAGACTTGATTTATTCGTAAGGATTAGTGATTTACACTGTTAAAACCTTAATTTTAATAGATTGATCTATACAATCCAAGACCTTTTAAGCAAGCTGACTCAGAAACGAGTCAAAAATGATGTCTTCTCTATAAGGGAGATTTCATTTTTGAATCGCTTTCTCAATTCCGTTTTGATTCGCTTTCCGATTCAAGTGTAATAGACAATTTTTTAACTTCTTAAAATATTTTTGCAAATACAGTATAAAATGCAAATTTGTGGCAAATTAAAATATTTATTAAATTTATAAAATTAACATTTTTTGAATACGTTTTCACAGAGTTGAATTTAGGTTAATAAAGATTTTCAGTTCCACGTTAAACATAACAATAATGGATTTATTTCCAACTATTAAATTAATATAATTTATATATTCTAGATTAGATATTAAAAATAAAAACAAAATAGGACTTTCCATTAAATATTAAAAATTTAAAAAAAATAGGATTTCAAATTCTCTCTTCAAATAAAAACTTTGTTTATGGTTTGGCCAATCTCCCTCTTGCACAATGGAACCATTTGGTTGCAATTGATATAAATTCACTTGGCTTTGTTGACGGAAATTTGTTTAACGAACGTTCCAGAATCATAAAATATTTAAGTGCTACTAAACTGAAATCAAGAATTAAAACCTTAATATTTTGTACCTTTAATTATATTCATGACTGCATATTTCTGTACTGTAGTTTTACCCGCTGAGTCTTTTCTATACCAGGAATAGCTCAGAGCCGCTTCATTGGTCATTATTATATTCAGACAATGTGAAATATATTGATTTAAGGAATGGTCAGATACATCGTGTAAAATTCCTTCCTGTTAGGTTTATTGACCGTATTATTTTGTGATACACTTACATTTATGCTAATATAATTTTTACGATTATATTTACCAAAATATTGCCCGCTCTGGTATCAGAAATTCAGAAATTATTATCTTTTCTAATTCTTCGAACGCCCTCCTTTTTACTGCAAGGGATTTTAAGCTTCAATTTCGGCGATGACGATGAAGTTGGATTGTTTTGTTGAAGAAGGTTGACGATTAAAGTTGTGAGCTCCTTGACTTCGTTTCTGAAATACTTTACTTACTTAAATACATTTTCAAGCAATATTTCTATGTATTTAAACTTATCTTGTTTCTGTGGGCTGTTGATGATGTTATGTTTTTTAAGATTTTTCAGTTCTGTGGTTATGCTCTGTGGTTTCATAAGTGTTTGTGTCATAATTAGGTTCAGTACACTTATATAATTGACGGATTGGTTGACGGATTATATCAAAATTGGCTGTGGAGGTTTGAATTTGGTTATGTATAGCTGATTTTGATGTAATAGGAATATACAATTTTATTTTGTTTAAAGGTATTATTGCTGAATTATAAGCAGGCGAATGGCGTCTGGGTTTATTGCTAGAATTAACCAGTATTTTAAATTTTCCTGTTATTGTCATTTGCGTTCTAGTCGCAGGCTTTATGTCAGGATTAATTTTTAAAAATTCTTGATAATTTTCGCTTTCATAAATCTCGAATTCTGTTGAATATTCTAAAAAAATCAAAAATTGTTTCCTAGACAAATTCATCCAATTGTACATAATTAGCTTACCTGAGGCAGTAAGTAATATTTCTTTCAGCGAAACGGTTTCCTGTGCCCATGGAAAATTCCAATAATGAAAACATAATCGTAACGAGTAACACATCCGACAATAGGCCATAATTGGCTGTTAGAGCTTATCGCAAGGGGAACACCATCAATTCCAATGTCTATATTAATCGTTGGATTTGAAATTGAATTTACTGTTAAAAGTTGTAGGATATTTTTTGCGATTCCAATTTGTGTATAAAATCCTTTTCCCATTGACACAATTTCACTTGCACTTTTTTAGCGTTCTGATGTCTTTAGATATATTTGGGTGGCACTTCCTTAAAACGTTAAGCAGCAAATTAGCCGCTTCGTTAGCAATATTATTGTCAACACTTCATTCGGCTTATCACTTGCAATATTCTGAATACAAAAGTTTTCCAAAAGTGTTCGGTCACGTCCGATGCGGATGAAGAAAATTCGCTTTCATCGTCGCAATTATCATTAAAATTATCAGCACTAATTTCCACCAGGCTTTCGTTTACAAAATTAAAACCAATATTTGATGGTGAAGTCGATATATTCTGTAAACTTAACTTTTCATTTATTTTAAGATTACTAACAGCAGTAACAGATCTTTTTTTTGTTCTATTAAATAATTTGCGTATCTCTTTATTTACTTCATAATATTTTTTTGTCCATATCATTTATTATAAATTTTGTATGTTTCTGTTTTAAGTTTTTGTTGTTATTTATGTTTTTTTATAATATAAACTGATAAAAAAAAATCGCACTTAATTTGAAAAATAAAACACTTCTGAATAAATCTTAAACACAAATGAGCTATACAAGAAAACTAATTTTTTCGTGTACTTAATGGCAAAGAGTGTCATTTCTTGGCTGAAAACAGTAAAGAAAACTGCTATTTTTCTCCTTAGCAACACTTTTCTTCATAGAAACGCTTTTTTTCCAAATGATTTTTACATTTTTGACTTTTATTTATTCGCTTACTGCGATTGTTATGTACATGATATGCATACATACTTTGTTCCAAACTAGGTCTACCTTTTTTATTTTTACCTGATTTATCGTCAAATACACGAAAAAATATCATGTCCGACACGTAAGAAAAGTGGTTTTCCATGCTCGTAAAATTGTTAATCCACTCGCTCGCTAGCGCTCGCTCGTAAATTAAACAATTTTACTCGCTGGAAAACTATCACTTTTCTTTACTTGTAGAACAATCTACTATTTTCTATACCAAAAACATGTAATAAAGGAATAAAACTGTTCTTTCTCTGTTTCCTTTTGCTTCCTACTTTTCATAATATAATATTTCAAAAGGGGAAACATTCACACATTTTGCAACAACACGTCATATAAAGCTCAAGTAAATAATGTGATTGTGGGTGGGATGCAGGGATGCTTTCTAAGGTTCGCATGGGTTCGTACGAGCCTGCTGGCGTCAATCGTCTGGTTCGCACGAACCCATTGAAATAAATTTTATAAACTTCGAATATCAATGATATTGAACTATAAAATGTTAAAAAATTTAATTTATCTATCATATTTTTGTTTTATCATAGAATCGAAAACATAAAACGTACTCTTTTACTAATAAACATAGGAAACATAGAGACTAAACGAACACAAAACGTATTCATTCGTATGAATGTACATGAAAAACGTATACATACATATGTACATACATCATTCGTTCTTCTCATTTGACAATGCACATTATTATACAAAGTTTTAATAAAATAAATAGATATTTGAGGAGTGTTTGATCAAAAGTGGCTATTTACGATATTCGAAAAATATTTTGTTATGATCTGGCATCTGGCTGTTTTAAACGCACATTTAAAGATTACTTTTTGATGTGAAAACATCTTTAGCGGCAGGAGTAAGTAAAAAATTGTATAGAAGTCGGGTTACGGAAACAAAAATGCCGAACAAAAAATATTGCTGGTATGTGTGAATATCAATAAGAACAAAAAATAAAATAAAAACGTAAAATTAATGCAAAATCTACGCATAATCATGCAATATACAACATCATCCGGCATTTCAAAAACATCGTGAGCCGAATACAAAAAAAAATCTAAAAAAAACCGCCTACTTTAATTTATTTTGTTGTGAAAATATCTGCTATATATGGCCGCAGCAGCAAGTGTTTATGAAAATGAAAATTACATACGAGTAAAAGCACATTATGTTTGTGAAGTGTAATAGTTATTTACGTCACAAGGGCGGTAAATGAGTTGTTACAGTACGAGTTCGATGTTTATTTGAGAATTTTGAACGAGTACTGTAACGATCATTTAACGTACGTGTAACCTGATTTTGCTTTGTTCAGTGAGTTTGACGTGACCATTTACTACTATTGAGGTTTAGGTGATTAACCTAACAGAACTGTACTTTGCACATGCTTAATTATTGTCAGTACGGTTCGTCCTTCAAATTCAAAATAGAATTATAACTTACTGACTTTCTGAACCAAAAATGTAACTTAGTTTAAATACTGAGCCAACTACATCCGTCTTTATGGAGAAGTTTCTGAGCCTTAACGAAATGGCTCGAAATGATTCAATAGTTATACAAAAAAGTTTTCACATAAATCTTTTGCGAGTTGAGGGTGAACTCGCTCGTTATTTTTTTTATAGCTTGTTTTGACTGTTTCTGATTTTAGGGACATTTTTGATATAGAAATAGCCACTTTTGGTTCATTCTGATATCGAAAAAAAATTGTAGAAAAAAAAATAATTACATGTTGAAAAATGTAAATAGCTACTTTTGATCAGACACTCCTCATTTTTATTTTCTGTAATAAGTTAATAATAAACTGAAAAATAAATTGAATATTAAATAGAGTTTTAACTAAAATGTTTCGATTGAATTAATATTAAAATTAATACTAAAATACATAATTGTTCCAGTACTAAAATACAAAAAAAATTTAAGGTACAATTTTTATTTTACAAATTTGGTAAGTACATTTATTAAAGATCTTTTCGCAGTTCATTTATGGTTATTATTTTGTGATACAAATTAGACATAAATCAATTTAGTTGAATAATTTAACAATTTTAATTTTTTAGGGTTATTTATTATTTCAAATGAAGAAACAAAATTTGCTAACCTCATATTTGTCTGAAAACATAGTTAGAAGAGAACCAGGACCGACTGCAAATAGGTTGTCTGTTTGAGGCACAGAGACAGTTTTAAACGAAATAGTTTCAACCTGTTCTCAAAGTGTAAACAATGTCAATGTCCCGGCTGAGTCATTATCTGATGTAGAGCAAAGATCTGGTTCATAACAACAAGTAGTTCAAAATTATAATTCAAATTCTCAGGCGGATACCAATCTACAAAAAAATTTACCAAGTTGTTGGAGTATAAAACAGTTCGATCAGTTTAAAATAAAATATAACGGTTTAAATGTTCGCAATCAAAAACTTTGATGGGAAGGAATTGAACATTTCAGCTGTCGGTGAAAACAAAACGATTCAACAAGCCTCTCTAAGAAAAAAGATGCGCTTACATTTTGCGTCCAACTCACACAAACCATCTGTTGGACATAACAAACTATTAGCTAAGGAAACTTTTACAAAACGCATCGATAAGATGAACGAAAAGTTTCTCATACAACAAAAATATTTAACACAGTGTACAGTTTAGCAAAAAAAAAAAAATCGTCCGTTAGCAGATATAGCAGAAGAAATTGAACTTCAAGTAAAAAATGGATTGAACATGGGCATTGGACTGCATTCTCGCCATATAGCAAACAAAATAGTAGAATATATCACAAAAGAAGTTAATATTCAAATTTTTAGTGCAATAATTAAGATAATTTAAAAATATGTACCATAATTAATGAAGCTTCAACTGTATCCAATAAAGCAACTTCATTGTTTTTATTAAAATTGAATCTAATCTTGAGTTCTCCGAAATTTCTCCAATTATTTTCATTAATATAGTTGAACTTGAAGCGCAAGATTCAAAAACTATTTTTAACAGTTTGTTGAACGTATTATTCGCTGGTGGGTTTGATAATTTTAAAGCGTTCATTGATAAAATATATTGTATTTTTCATCAGTCAAACAAAAATCAAAATGAACTGCCCAACATCTCGCAAAACCTTAATAGCACGCTTGTAAAAGTTGGAAGACTATTGGAACCTAGATGGGCATCATGCAGCCTAAGAGCAGCTCTTGCTGTATGGCGAAGCTATCCAGCTTCATATTACAAAAATAGGTTAAATCTATAAGTACCACTTTATTCTTAGAAAATTGAATTATTCAGATTCATTAAAACAAAACCGTTTATATTTATATATGGACCAATTTATATTTTGACGGACGAATTTTAGCTTGGCGCCATAAAATATAAAATTGAGGGTTTTCGAATGAAATTTTACAAATTTTATTTAAATTTTCTATGAATAAATAAGTTGGTACTTATAGATCATGTTTAAATGTCAAATTTTCAACAACCGCAAGAGCTACCATCTTTCGGAAACTCCAAAAACATAAGCAACTTTCACATAATGCCACTAGGTGTCACTAAATATTTGTTGTCAAAAATTGAATAACATTTTTATGTGTGAATTTTGTAAACATAAACAAAAATATTTTCGTGTAATAAAAGTGATTATTATAAATACGTGATAATTAAATTGATTTTGACTAACCCCATTTGAAAAACTTCAGAAATATTTTTCTAATGAGTAGTGCCATCTAGCGGCAAACGCTCTGTACTTCTTTTTTGACCGTGCTGCCTCTTTCGGAAAACGCTCTGTACTTTTTCAACAATCGTGCTGCCTCTTTCGGAAAACATGATCTATAGATTTATACTATATTATTAATAATTTTGATAGTGCAAATGAAACAATTTTTTCAAAAATTGGATTTGGCGGTTTAAAATGCTGGTTTGCCCTTTTGTAAATGGGCAATGCCTGTACTCTTGCCGCTAAAGATGTTTTCACGCCAAAAATCAAGGTTTTTTTTGACATTTGAATTACTACCTTAACTTTTCTGGATATTATAAATGGAAAAAACATTGAGTAATAAAGCCGAAGTTAGACCAATGAGCAAAGTCAACGAAAAGTGGCATTTGTACAATAATCGCCTATTGAGCCAATGCTAACGAAGGCCAATTTTTGTTTCAATTTTAAATTTGTTTTGTGCATATATGAACACAATTTCTTATTATTTCACGAAACCTCCAACATTGGTCGATATTTCAGAATTGTTTGACTGCCGCTTTAATAAATATGCGGGGTCGCGGCAATCAAAAATGAAAAAAATCCAAAACTTGGGTAATCATTAAATTCCAGTTTATTGCAAATCGATTTGATCTCAAATATATTTTATGTTAGGTTTGGCGATGGCATATTAATGGCGTGCTATGTTGCTCGCTGACATCTAGTCACATTAGCATAGTATTTCTCGGCGATGCGAGAACCATACAGGCATTAGTATATGAAAAACACTGTGAAAAAAAGTGATTATATTTTTTAATTTACCACCAAATTTAAGTTAATTCTAAATTTATGTATGTAGGTATTCAAATTCAAATTTATATAATAAAAAAATTATCGGCTAGTATATTTCATGATGTACAATAGAACTAAAAATTAAAAATTACCAAAAATTTCAAGAAAATACAATAATATCGCAGAAAATGCATTGGTATTAACAATGAATTTGCAAGCGTGGGTGGATTCTTTTAGGTCGACTACTAGGTGTAATATTTGTTGATTTTTCTTCCGCGTTCGTTTTATTACTGTTTAAAAATTTACACTTTGTAGCCCATTTACAGTGCTTTCTAATTAAGGCAAGGATCATAAAATCCAATAAAATTTTGCGATGATTGTAGCATTCGGAATTGTCTTGAAACCACCAATTATATTCCAAATGTTGGTTTGTCCATGCAATACACTGACCCACTATAATTTGTTTAATATTTTTAAGGTGAGGTGACATGTCAAACACTTGTCGAAATATTTTAATGTGATTTTTGCTTATATTAGCAAAAACTTCAGTTGGAGGGTGCAGAGACCCAAAATCTCAATCTTTCTTACGGTTTTTATAAAAGATGAAGGACTCGTTTTGCAGATTAATTTTCTTGTCAGCTTTTATTAATATATTTTCACAAAGGTTACAGTTAATTTTTGTTTTCAGGCAGTACACCAGGTATTCAATAAAATATTTTTCAGAGCATTCATCTAGTTCGGGAAGATTATCAATTGCTTTGTCTACCAAATCAGCAAAACTAATTGTTTCCGAACTCTCGGTATCAATTGCTGAGTTGGTTGTTGTGTTGTTTATGTGAACTTCCGAAACATTAGAATCTTTAAAATAATTGTTAGGATCAATTAATATTTTATCGTTATCAGCCTCGCAGTTACATTTCTCAGTGGATTGTAAAATATTCATTGACAATGATATAATTAAAATGGTGGACTGTTGGATTTCTCGAATTTCCTCCTCTCTGTCCTATTGTGGCAAACAAAATTTCACAAGGATCCTAATTAAAACGGGATGGTATTTCTATTGGACGATATTTGTTGATTCTTATTCTTTTCTATAAATTCGTCTGCTAGGCTTAATATTCCATTAATGGGTAGAAGGAGCCCATGAAAACAATAAGGCTTGGTTTCTGAGCTCTTCTTAATGGCACCTACGAACACTCGTAAAGATTTTAATGTTTTATAAGGTTCGTTGTCAATTTTTATTGCACTACGATTAGGATTCGCGTCAAACTGTTTCCTGCTATTTAAGGCATCAAACAACATGTCCATTTTCTCGCATAAATACATAGTTGCTAAAGCTTTATTTGGGTCATTGAATTTTTCGAAATAGAGAGCAGTTTTAATTCCAGCTGTAACAGTCCTGCTAAAAACCTGAGTAGCATAAGAAAGTTTCATTTGTTCAAAAGTGTTGGGCTTTATATGTGACAACGATAATTTGGTGCACATTTTCGTGTTAGACATTGATTTCATTTCGTACAACTGTTGCAGCACCAACCAACTTGCATTAAGTTATTTCTCACACTTTTAATTAAATGAGGGGGGTCGTAAAGTGCGTAATATTTTATGTCTTTAAAATTAAAAAATGGAGTTTCTGAAGTTACCCCTAACATTTAATAGCAGTTCCTGTTGTTGAACCCTTGATCACAAACGAGTGCCGTAATATTAAATCCGCAACGCTCGGCTAGGTCAATATTGTCTAGCAATTTTTGTTTTATTTCGCTACCTTTCATATTATGTTTAGATGCGTATAGTAAGACAATATATTTTTTATAATTGTAATAGAGCCCCCTGATCATAAATAAACAGATAGATTTGGCAATGGTATTTTGCCGTTCGGTGCCTAGATCGGTAAAACCGTCAATGTGATCATGGAAGCTATTGTATTCCAAATCTCGTTTAATATCGATCTCATCGAAAGCCAAAACCACCTCGAATTTATATCCATTTCAGAACATTTTTGCTTCAAATTATTGAAAATGTCTTCGTTTTCCTGGGTTTAAGATGCTTGACAGGCATCCAGCTCTGAATAGAAGAGATCAAATTTTCGTATTTTTCTGTTGAAGTGATTTTTTTAAATTTTCTATTTCTCTATTGACCATATAATACTGGTTTCTATAACAAGCGAAATTTTTTATTTGAATTTCGCAGTTGTTACAATAGGGTTCATCTAGCGGAGATTCATTAACTATTTTTTGATAAGGTGGTTCAAATGTTTCAAACTCCTTTAATGTAAGATCCAAACTGCTAGAGCCTGCTTGGTTATAACTAGGGTAAACATTTTTGATTTTAATCGGATCATTTACGTTAAATAATTCGTCAGTTTCAAAAAAAATTCTGATTACAAATAATGAATTTATCTTTTGTTTGGATAATAATAATTTTTTAAATAAACTTGTTGAAATGGTTTTGTGATTGTCTAAATTAAAATATTATTGTATTAAATATCCCGAAATTTATGAAAACGTTAAATGTACTAACAGCAACAATTAACAAATATAAAATTGTTCTTGTATTTTAAAAAGAAATGTTTGAAATGGTTATATACATGAAAACATTAGACAAAGTAGAACAAATATATTTTATTTAAGTATGTATGCATATCAAAAATACAATCATACGAACGCAAGCAAAATTGCATTTTATATGTGCGAAAGTAAAAAAGAGACAACATTATAAAGTAGACGATACAAACCTCTCGTTCTCCGGTGTTACTTCTGGCTACAGTACGAAAATTGTAAGTAATATCATTCATATACATTTGAGTAGTATGAACTTTACTTCTCTGTATATATTACTCTGTGCTTTTACTTTAAAATGTGAATCCAAAAAACGAAATAGGAAAAGAATTTGTGTGTTCACGAGAAACTAAAAAGTAAATTCTCGCGAAGCTAATGGTTCATCATTTTTGTATTTTACTTTTTACTTTACAATATGAATCCAAAAAACAAAATAGAAAAAGAGTTTAGATATTCATGAAAAAACAAAAACTAAATTCTTGCAAAACAAAAAACTCTCGATTTTCGTATTTTACTTTTTTCGTGTGTTTTGAGTTCATATACTCTCTAAAAATGTTACAAATGTGCATTTCACTCCGGAGTTTTTTGATGTCTGCTTAAAAGGGTTCAAGTGGATCTACCATAGCTAAACAAAGTGTCACCTTACAGAGAAGCTATGGTGAAAAATAAATCTGATTTTGGCCAAAAAAAATACTTGTTTCTATTTTCGGTTTGCTTAGGTTTGTTTCATTGTAAAATCAACTAAGTACTTAAGAAGTTTTTTTTTTTTTTTTTTTTTTCGCTGGCGCTACATCCCATAGAGGGACTTGGCCGCTTCATAGTGAAGTTTCGTAATCATTTTTTCAACGGATAATGAGTGATTAGTTCATTGATCCATACATTAACCAGCCGTAATTTTTTTCATCACCCGCCGGGAATCGAACCCGGGACCTCCGGAGCTTGAAGCAAGCATGCTAACAACAATGGTAATCAAAATATGGTAATCAAAATATGATTAAATCTTTAATAAAAATAATTATTTTGTTAGTTCAACATTGTAATGTATTTATAGCTTCGGTTTCGCTTAGTTCCCTTGGAATAAATCAGTTCGAGTTCACAGTATAGGTAGTAAGGAAAGCAATTATTTGTATCACAATAGAAAATTCGCCTCGAATTTCATAATTGGTTAATTAAATAAAAGAAAAACCTAAAAACTCAAAAGCTCAAAATTTATAAAAATATTGAAATTAATCTGAAAGCTGTATGATATAAAATATTTTATTATTTCCACGCTTCACCAGACTTTGGCAAATATTTTCCAAACCGCACTACTTCAAATGCTTTCACGTATATTATTACGTTACAAACATATATACAACATCCACTCGATGCTTTTACGTTATAAGCTTTTAATACGGAAAATTATGAGGAAAAAGTTTTCTAAAAAAAAAAATGAAATTCTATGAAAAGCTGAAAATGGCAAAACTAACAAACAAAAAATCCGGTAAATTACTGTTATGCAACTTTTTTTTTTTTTTGGACTTTAGGTCTATATTTTTATGAGGTATATTCTATCGTTCGGAAACAATATTCAATTGAAAAAGTTTTTTATTTTGTTTTGGCCATATCAAAGTTTTGTTGTTGTATATTACAGAATCGAATAATAAAAGCTTTGAAAATATACTTTTATTGTATTTAGGCGATTTTACGTTTCCATCTAAATATGCTCGTATATACATATAATATTGTTATGCCAGTCCATAGCGAAATTAGGTATATAATTAGGTTTAATAATTTTATTTTGCTGTTTTTCATTTTAGTTTTTATTTTCATCATAACAACGAATTTTCATTAAATTTTCATCACACAGGAAATTAAATTTACCCAAAATATAAAAATCGTTTGTAACACTTTAATCTTTTGATTAATTAAAAATGAAACTTCTTGAAGCGATATACATACATAAGTATATATGTACATACCCCAGTACGTATACACACACATAAGGTGACGTGCGGTGTTAAATATAGTGAAAGCAAAAAAACAGCTTTTTATGCTTTTAAGCGACATTCGGTGAGAAAGAGATAGGGAAAATGACAGGATTTATTAGATTTTTCTTATCTTCCCGATTTATTTATTTTTTGTTGTCACTGTGCTGCGCTGCTGTTCTTTATTTTAATATAATAACTTTATATAAGAATGACATGGTGTTAGATTAAATTTTTATTCATGGAAGGTGTTATCAAAAAAATGTCAGATTTTATTAAACATTTTGTTGGTGTTTTTTTTTTTTTTTGTTGTTGTGTACCTTCTACGAAATTTATAAAATAATAGAATTAAATTATTTGTTTTTGTAGTTCTAGTAGCTATTCATACCATCACACGCTCTCTAATCTTTGATCTAGTTTTGCTTTTTTTGTTGTATTACAAAACTTTTACATATTTTAGAGCACAATAAAAAGCTTTAAATTATTTATTTAATATATTTATAAAGATATCATTGTATACGGTGACGGTGACTGAGTAGGGACGGAGGTGTTATGGGTTTATAATATGGTTAAATACTGTCATGCTCATTATTTGTTCAGGGGGATTATAAAGGGATTATTTGATTTGTAAAAGTTTGGGTGCGGTATATTTTTCATGTTGTATAATTTAGATTTAAAATTTAAGTTAATTAAAAATTATTTGCCATATAAATCGTTTTTGTAGGTAATGTTAGAAACTAAATTGATTTAATATTTTAATCAGAAATTTGGTGTGAGCTTGATGTGAGCTTTTCAACGCTTTATTATTATTAGGTACTATTATTTTATTTATTTAATTAAAATGCTTATAATATTGTGACAATTTTACATTTTGGCATTAAAAAAAAAAAGAAAAAAGAGATTTACGATCTTTGGTAAGTTTGGTTTCTATTCTAATCAGAAAAACCTGGAATTTTCCATCTAGCAAACGATGATGCAATTTCAGGAGTTGGTACTGTTTAATTTATCATTTGTTTATCTACCCAATTTTTGAGCAAGACGAAAAAAGATAAAGAACATTATGCATTGTAGTTACTATGCCAGTTGAAGCTTATCGAAATCACAAAAATAAGATTTCCGCCAAATAAAGTTCGATTATCACATCATACATAGCATAGTATAAATACATATAGTTCTACCATCATACGAAAAAAATATTTAATCGGTGAAGTTCCAGATGTCGCATTGATCGCATTTAAATATATGATGCAAAACTTTGGCAATCGCCTAGGTTTTGCACCATCGCCAGTAGATGGGGGTTTAGGCTTCGGTATGCTAGTATCTTAGAACATTTTCGTTTGTTCATTCCAAAAGAGTAATGCAGAAAATAAAATATTAGTTAATATTTTGTCGACATTATTTCACTTTTTTAAAAATTTGGCCTGAAAAGACCTTCAAATGTGTCAGCTCCTTAACTGTACTAGCTAAATAAAACACGCCGATAACCAATTTTTTTGAAGGCAATAAAACTCTTTCTGTCATTTTTTTAATTTAAGCTCTATTTTTTCTTTCATAAATTTTCACTAATTATTTTTATTTTTATAATTTAATAAATGATTGAATATGTGTACATAATATTTTCTATTCAGCAAAAAATTGTTGAGGAATGAGAAAAGATAATTTTTAGTTTTGCGGTTCACACGGCCATTGACCTTTTGTATTTTATTTTGGTCGCATAAACATTAAGCAAATACAATGAAATCCATTTCAAAATAAAAAAAGTTAAATATTATAGAAAAACTTTTGTTTTCATTTTCCTCTAAATTGGAAAATTGTATTTTTATGACTTTTTGGTAGCTTGAGTTGGTTATTTTTTTGCTTTAAGGCTGTATGGTACTCAAAAAAAATTTCTGTTTTGGTATCGATATTTAAATGTCCAAAAATGCGTCTAAACTGTGTCTATACTAAAGAAAAATATCGTTTTGTATTTTTGTTTTATTTTTATGTAAAATAAATATAACTGTATGTCGACTTGTCTTATTTCCCTTTTTTCCAGAATAAAATTATAAACTATTTCGGTTATTCATTTTCGTTGTTTCTATGGCAACTCAGTATGTTAAAATGTATAATTTATTATAAAACGATAAGATCCTGGACATTCACCATTTTTTGGGATTAGCCATCTCGTAGAGTAAAAGGAAATCAAAAATTAGCCGAGGTCATACCCATTTTTGACAAAAAAAAATATATTTATCGATACTGAATTTTTTTGTATCGATAAATATATCGATATTCTTAGTATTTTGATTATATCTTTCTTATTTTATTATTAATCTTTATAATCGTGAATTAATCCCTCAAAAATATCTTTCTGCATAGGTCAATATAAAAGATATACATGGTTTAGCGAGAAAAACTTAAGAAAATTGAATTTTCCATAAGCACCATTATCCAAAATTTCGTCAACTTTGAATTTTTATTACGGATAAACTATAAATAATTTTGAAATAATCCTGTATTAATCCCTCAAAAATACCTTAAGCTTTATCAATAAAAAAAAAAATTTGTGAATTGATAAATATTTGTAGCCCAAATTGATTTTTGCGATACCCTTATTTTGGTAAAATGAGTACCATACAGCCTTAAGCTAAAGTGCATAAATACTGTAATTATATATTTGGTAATGCCAGTACGCCACTGTGCACGCCGCGCAGCACATAATCGATATGGATATTTCCCGTGGATAAACTTCGTAAAAAGTTTGTCAAGAACATTTTCTTCGTAACTCATATTTGAGATATTTTTTTAAAATGTATTTTATATGTTTTCAACGAATTCTTCTAATTCGACGGAGGGCACTGATAAATTTCCATATGCAGCTGATTTCGTATTTTCAGTTACATAGGCCTTCAGTTTTAAAAGAACTTCATTTTCTTGTTCTTTATTATTTGCATTAACCGTAAAGTATGAGCAATTGTCACAATTATACTGTGTATTGTACTATAACTTTGTTACTGAAAAACTCTGTAAAAAGACTCCAAATGTGGCAGCAACACCAACATTTAATGTATGAGGAAAAAAGTCACGCCATTTACCACACCACTTGGATGCTGTGGCAAAAAAAAATCTAAGAAACCAAGCTATTAGGAAGTCCAATTGCTCTCAACTTGCACTTTAAGCTCGTGTACCATTGCTGATGGCGAGGTTAGTTAAATCACCGATCGATTTACGTCGAAACTCGCCGTGGTGGCCTAAACGGTTGGGGTTCTTCCAGCTATTTCAACAAAAATAAATGGATTATTATTTGTAGCACCTTAGAAATGATAGAGGCAATACCTGTCGAATGACAATTCAAAGCGGCTTGTATGCCCTTCTTGCGCACAGAATGAACATTAGCTATTTTCCGGATCGCAGTCGAACAGAATAACTAAAAAGTTTACTCAAAAATTGGTAGTAGTTTTTTGGATTAATACCATCGGAGCTCAGAGCAGTCTTAGCAAATTTGAGCTCCTTGGGCTAATAAAAAATTGCCTCTTTTCATGACCAATATTTTCCAAGAAATCGGACTCTATGGAGAGTACACTAAAATTATTATTCAATTTACTGTCTCCTAAATATGACGAGCTCAGGTATAATTCTTTTAAGAGTCAAAAATAAAATTCCACCATTCCAATTTACACACGCAATACTTAAGTAAATC
The DNA here is from genome assembly GCA_963556165.1 of Tipula helvola. Lineage (NCBI taxonomy): Eukaryota > Metazoa > Arthropoda > Insecta > Diptera > Tipulidae > Tipula > Tipula helvola. Next base: position 267,316,907 of record OY744481.1, read on the forward strand.
CGTAAAGCCGAAACTGTACTGGAAAAATCTAAAAGCCGACCTTCAACTGTGCTCTCTGAATTCAGATATGTACGTTGAAATTTTAAACAAAAATCTTATGTTAACTTGACAATTTTTTAATAATAATTTCCAATAACTAATTACAATGTTGGCCAGTTTACAATTATGTTTTTGGTTCCTGAAAGAATACTAGCCGGATGATTTATTAAATCTCTCCGAATTTAAATTCGGAAGATCAGCCGCTTGTTCGCAGGTGGTGGAATATACTGTATATGAACAAATTTAAAATGCAAACATTATTCAATTAAACCTTATTCTAGATCATCTGGGTGTTTAGAATATAATATTATCGTTTGAAGACATTTAGAAGTTTTCAATTGAAAATCGGCGCCTCCAAAAGCGGTCGCATCCTATGGCTTAGTTCTTTTACCTCAATGGTTAAGAAATTTTTGTCGGGACTAGTTAATTTGTTGGCATCAATGTCTGCAATAACTTAGCAACTGCTCTAGGATTGAATTTTATGCGACGCATCGATGAGCTAGCTTGCGAGTTTAGGATGATATTAGGTGGTGTAAGAGAAGGGTCAGTAACAGGCAAGATTGCGGGAAATAATTACAGGAATTATTTTTATTTTTATTAAAAATTATAAAAGTTCCCTCAATTTTTCGCCCTATGCTAAAGTGTTTCGATGTGGTTTTGTCGACACATACATAACAGTTATAATGGTAGAAATGACAACGTAATTCGAGCTTCGATGTTTATTCACGACACGTGTGCTGTCCACAGGTAATTCGGCATGAAAAAAGGTAAATGGGTTTTAAGAGTCAGTCAGTGACATTTAATCGTGTAGAAAATGCTTACTTTGGGGTTACTTAAAAGATTATTTACGAATTATTTTCATATTTTGTAAAGTTTTCGGTATTTAGATTTTTTTTAGAATCCCCTATTTTAGGGCTAGCCAATAAAGGTTCACCATTTTTTACAATTGCTTTGGGTTGCTTGACTTTGGGTTACTATATATTAAACATTTTCTAACAGGACGATAATATGTTCCAGAACTTTCAAGACGTTTCGCGGTTACCAGATTATTTGAGTTTCATCAAAATTTTTGGGAGTGACGGTTTTATTTGTCGATACCTTAGAGCACACAAATGCTACGTCCATATTTTGAACGTCCACAAGAATATCTCTAAATTCGAAAATATTTGGAATTATCATTCAATGCCTTGGAAATAGTGCTATAAATAATTATAGTACGAAATAACAGAACCATAAATGATAAAGAATTCCTTTCTGCACCCTGATTCTCTAAAAAATAAGAAAATGGTTAAACGTGTAAACTCGTAAAAAGCAAGGATTTCGTTTATCAGTTTGTAATTTTTCCATTTTCTTTGAAATCGTAATCAAATCAAAAATTTCAAATTCATTAAAGAAGGCTTCGCTTTTTCCAAGTTTACATGTTTACCCAATATCTTATTTTTTAGAGAATCACTGTCCTGAAAGCCTAAATTTGTTTTTACCACAAATTGTAAAAATGGACAGAGCACTTGTGTGCTTTAAGGTATCGATAAATTGCTACTGCTAGGCTTCTCCATGGTTCAATATATTCGAGTTTTAAAGTGGAGGTGCTTGCTTGACATTACATATATTATACAACTTTTAAAATTATTAGAGAACTGAGTTTGCGTTGCATAAAGTTCCGTGGTGATTAGTGCTTGACGCTGAGTTGCATATTGTTAAGTGTTACTCAGGCTTTCCGGGTAGAGGATCATTATATACGCCAAAGATATTTGCAAGGCCCTCAGAGAATGGGTTCTAGATTTTACGAAATTCCTCTAATCCAAAAAAAATTAAATATTTTGGTGAGGTTTTGACGGATAATTACAAGTAAAAGTTGAAAACTTTATGTGTGGGTCAGATGCGATACAACATTTTTGCAAGCAAGGAATGAATTCTTGATTTATAAATCTGTTAGAGCATATTTTGATGTTGTACGGGTGGCGATTTATGAGCAAATATGTAACATTTAGGTAGTAGGGTCGGTCGTTGACGCTCGAAGAAGTAGGACGTGTTTTTTTCGTCTTCTTCGAGAATATAATTTTAATTTAATTTTATTAATTTTATTTATTTGATTACAGTAAAACTTCTGTAAAACGACTACCTTGCGTACTAGAGGAAAAATGGTCGTTTTGAGAGGTGGATTTATTAGGGAAAAAATACAAAAAATTCAAAAATATAACAAATATTAGTAGCATATAGTTAAAATAAATTATGTATAAAGAAATTATTATTTCAGGAACAAATTTCAATGCATACTTAACTAAATTAATTAAATTAAAAAATTATTAATATATTTTTGTATTGTTTTGGCGTAAAACAATCAATTAACGTTGCTTGTTTCGATGATCTGGCCTTGTGCTGAATGATTTCGTTTCCCAGTAATCGCTCGCCTTCATAAAAATGAGTCATTAACTTACTATTTCCTAAATTCAACGACAATCGTTTTAAGCCAGCTAGCAGCTACTACTTCCAAGCTTTTATGTAGTAACATTGGTTGAAGCTCCTCAACATCGGATTCCTCGTTTTAAAATTGATCACGTTGAATTCAATAACTTGGTTTCCCGTTCGTCATTGTCTCAAGGTAGAGATACATCATCCAAGTCAATATGGGTACTGAAGTCAAGTTCTAAATTGACAAGGTTTGCTAAAGATATTATGTCACTTTGAATATCCACATTTTCAGAAATATTTATGTCAGTGTCAGAACTTGGCAGTATCAATCCACATTTCAAAAAACACTTTCAATGGTTATCGGGGAGACATTATTCCACGCTTCCTTTACATATTCAACGACATCAGCCAAAGTAATTTGTTTTTATTAATTCGTCAACATTCTCGACAGTATCCATCTTCGCGATGAAAGTGGTCAGCATTCTGCGCCGATAATGTAGTTTAAAATTTTGGATGATGCCTTGATCAAGTGGTTGACTTACTCTCGTAGTATTTGCAGGCAGAATTGAGCTGTAAGTCGGTTGAATGGCTGGCTAATTCTTCGTTTCTCTTTGATCATTTTTTTATGAAATTTTTTTAACCACTCATCAAAAATAATACAGGTCATCCAAGCTGTTTTATTTGAGTGCTATTCCACTCCTAAATTATTCATATTCATATCTTTAAACAACTTGGCCTTTTGGACGTGTTGATTACAAGAGCTCGTTCTTTTTGTGGAATCGCATTTACACACAATATTATAGTAATTCTATGTTTACATTTTTTAGTGCCATACATTCTTAATACAAACAAGATTGCTTTTGTACATTACATAAAAATTAGAAAAAAATAATAAATATTGAAGAGTGGTCGTTTCGAAGAGTGTGATTGTTTCACGATGTACTATTAAATCATGGTCGCGGTTGGGTTTGAGAGGTGGTTTTTTTAGAGAGAAGGTTTTACTTTAAATAAAAACGGTTTAATGATCAAATGTATCGTACAGAAAGGGGTCTTCTCCTAGCGGTGGCTGTTTGTAGAAGTTTTACTGTAATGTAGTGTAAAGTTTTAAATATATAATTTATTTTATTTTATTTTAATTTAATTTAATTAAGAGAAAAATTGTGTAACAATAGTGAAATTTAAATATAAATATGGATAAAATGCAATCCATCGGGATGCATTACCCAGGCAATGTTTTTATTTGTAGCGAATTAAATCAAGCTTTTGATCTTTCTCGTTTAATGATGCATGCCTCTTAAATTTGTGTATTTAGTGTATAAAATTCAAATACATTATCTCATATTTAGATGTAATTAAAATCGATCAAGGATATACGCAATTAATTTCTGTTTCTGTACATGAAATTTCAAGTTTTTTGTTTCTCTCTTTACTCTTATGAGATTATTTGTATTTTTATTTTGTATAAATGACACAATTACATTATTATTCTTTATATATGTATGTAGAAATGTATATATTTCGTAGTATGCGATTGATTTTTTGTTTTTCTGAACTGTATTCGCGGCCGTGTGTATGTTCGTCGTCATTTTAGAAATATATTCAACAGTATATTATAATTCTCCATAACATTTTATAGCAGGTAATCTCGCCATTGAAGTGTTGTTTGTGTAGTATGAATGATATACAATGAAAACTACATCCCCGTCTACACATAATACATATAAAGGATTAATTGAGAATATTTTTATACGCATGCGTTTTCATTTTGATTCTGCTTACGCATAAAGAGTAAGAGTATATGAAAATACTTATTTTCTGTATGTGTGTGAGGGGTTTAATATTGTAGCAGGATTCTAATATTTTTCCTGGTTTTGTTTTCATTCGTTCTGTTCATTTAAAGTGCTCTTTACATACCAAGAGCGACCCATACGCAACAGAAATATTATTTTTTCGATTCAAATGGGATTCCTATATGAGTAATTCGTATAATCGAGTAAATTGAATCGAATGGGTCATATACATAATTCATATTAAATCATTAAATGAATAGGTATTTCAAATGATACGATTTGTCTGGGTATTTTGATTTTAATGCGGAGTAGTATAGGCAATGTAGAATTATATTAATTTTTAAATTAATTTAAATGGAGTCTTATGTGTAATTATTCAATATATAACTAATTAATAGTTAGTTATTAAATAATTAATTATTTTTTATTATTGGTAAAGTATTTAACTCGAATGGTATTTTTGGGATCAAGGTAGGAAGAGTCATTATGTTGTATTATAGGTTTCTTCTTGATGCTAGCATGGAAGAGGATGCGATTGGATGACGTGAGCTGCAACAACAAAATATGGGTGTTTTCTTATTAAGTTTTAGTTTAAATAGGGTTCCAGAGCATTGCTGCATCCTCGTCACAATTTTTTGTTAACCATCAGATTGCTTCTGATTTATTTGTATGATTTTTAGTACATAGAGTACAATATTAATATATTTATTTCCGAAGTTGCGTGATATTTCCGTTATGATGAGCATGCAGCTTCCGGTTGATGAAAATTGCAAAAATGTGTATCAAATTACAATACTTTTTACACTTTCTGCCGTAGGCACTTGGCGAAACACACTTAATACACACATTTATAAAATTTTTTAAAAACACTTGTTAAATATTTCGCAAAATACAATAATTTGTTATAGAATTATACTTATGTTCACGAGCTCCGACTACATGATTTAATATTATTTGATTTGAATTTTCAGATATATTGGTCTATGGTGGGAAATTTAATTGGTTACTTGTACTATGGCAGGTTTAATAACTAAATAATGGGAGTTTAAGCTCTTATTTAATAATGTTAATTAAATTTTAAAAATGGTGTTTAGTGATAATTAACTGGTTTCGATCTTGATTTTCAGAGGTGTTCTTAGGGACTCAACGCAGATTTCCAAAAATTTGAAGTGAATAGCGGACAGGTAGTTTTAAAATTATGTTGTTTTGATTTTTATCCTCCTAAATTACAGAACTTCAGTTCTGTATAGGGATTCCGTGCAAATTTAGTATGAACAATTTATACTAAAATAAAAGTTATAGGGTGCTTTTGAAAACCCTCTACAGGCGAATTGATTAATTTTATTTGAAAATTTATAGAAATTATTTAAAATAATCGTTGAACGGATAAAACAACTGATAAAAACTCTAGTTTAGCTCATTTTACTAAACTGCACGGAATTCCTATACTGAAATCTTACTTTATTAACTAATTGGTTCTTATAATTTTAATTTTGGGTCTGAACAGTCATCACAGATCAAACTTCTACACTTTAAGTGGCAGGATCACGAAAATACTTCATATAGTTTGGAGTTAAACTGTAGTCTTTGGATCGGATTGGAGATATTGGGATTCCAGGATGAAGAAACCAGGAGTGGCACTCTATTTATTTTGTTCATCAGTTATTATTTATTAATATAATTTTAATTATTAAAATTTGTAGGGGTGTCACATAGAGGACTTTTTAAATTATTTATTGAATTATTTAGGTAGCCTAGGATTGAGGCGGATGTAATTTTAGGTATGCTTAGATTAATAAGATCATAGAGAAGTGTTCATCTTAAGTATACTGATAAATAATTTAGTTTGTTTCAGAATCTAAGGTTGTTCCAGAATTAATCATTCTTAAAGGGATTAAATTTAAGCCTAATTTTCAGTAACAAAGTTTTAGCCGGACTCAACGCTCCAGGAACAACAAGCAGTTAACAATCATGTAGTTTGGAAATTGTGTTGTCTTGTGTTGTCTTATTTACTAACTATCAACCGCCATGGTGTCTGGAACCGGGTTGATTCTTTATTACTAACATACCTTTCCTTTCCCTCGATTTTGTTATTCGTAAAAGGGTGTACGGTGGACCCGGCGTATTCCGGGAAACTTGCCTTAGGCTTGATCGTACACACTAAATCAATCAATCAATCAATCAATCAAATATGTAACATTTGTAGTAGGTCAGGTAGTAGGTACTCTGCATCCAAAAATAATTTAGGAGTGACTTTGTTTGAAATCCGTTATTGGAATTCGTAATAAAATATACATTTTGTAGATCTGTGTATGTATGACGATACATAGCTCTTCAATCAACTTAAAGAAATAAACGATGACATTTGGGCGTATTTATTCGTACATATATTTAGGCGAATTTAAATATAAAAATATTTTGAAAAATTCAAAACGATATCAGTATCGCCATCTAACACTTCACCGATGAACTTCACATGGAAGTATTATATGTATTTATACTATGCATCATAGGAAACAGTTTTGTCAATAGCATCATGTTTCATATAATCGACCGTCGTGTCAATCTGGATTATTGCTAAGAGTTTGATGGAAGGCACCAGCAATAAAGAGAGAGCTTTGCAATACTTTACTTTGCCAATTCCTTTAGTTGTATTTTATGTTTATTGCATTTCTTATAATAGACTGCTTCTTGATCGGCGTTCATCAGTGGGTCTTTATGTATTGTCCGTTAGGGTGATCCTTAATTTTATTTTTGTTGCCTCCCCTTAAACATTTTGTTTCACATATAAAATGAAGGAAAACACCATACAAAATATTTCTAAAAATGTTTAAACCGTGCCTCCACGAGATTAATGTTTTTATAAAATTCGTAAAAAAAAGTCCCGAAATTATCCATGCTCCTTTTTATTACTCAAATAATAAGATTCGAAATTATGTCGTTGAATTATATTATTATTCACGTTTTCTCGCTAAGTCCAAAAAAATTAAGGAGAAACTTGCGTATGAAATTTATAACAAGTAACAAAATAAAAGCATTTATTAGAAAGTACACTGTTAATAAAATTTCAATAAGAATTTTGAGTGAAATATACTAAAGTAAATTAGGATTTAGAATTTTTTGACACAAATATTTTCGAGAACGATTGGCCGGCAACATTTTTCTTTACTTAAGTATTAGTATATCAATTATTCTTAAATAAAGAATAATGCTCAACAAACAGCATTTAACCTTATTTGACGTTACGAAATGTTTTCTCATTTGTAAAGTAATTTTCAAACCAAACACATGATTATCACAGGGATTGTCGGAAAACAACCCCTGTAAGGCTAATATGCCTTAAGTGTATACCTGGATTGTATATGCAAAGATGTAGGTGTAGCGTGCTTTTCAGATAGCTCTACAAAAAAAATACACTCGCGGCCAATATCGATATGACGAAGCATTGGACGCAAAATTGTCATTGTTTGATTAGCTCCTAGCTCTGTCTAGCATGTGGCATTATCCTATTGAAAGTAAAGGCCTCCCACACCAAGTTGTTCCATTTCTTTGATATTTTGAATTTTGATCAAAATGCTCTTTGATTGCAAACATCGATGATTTATTCTCATAAAACCATTTAGGTATTCTCGATCGCTCTTTTAGCACATATCGCTCCATAACAAATTGTACTCCTCTGCACTTTACAAAAAATTAAACCTGACTGAGGAATGGCCAAAAATAGAAAAATGAAACCAACTTTCGATCGTTTGCTTAATTAAGGTCAACCCTGTAGAAGTTCCAATGTGGATAGAAGGAATGGTAGCGTTATAGACTCGACCCGGTTTCAGACATCTAGGTAGTCGATAGTTAGTAAATTTTGTTAGTTTTTTGTTGTTGTTGTCTCCACTATTTTTACTATCGGCGGTTGCGTGGGGCGAGATTTCGTTCCATCATCAAGTTCTCATGCGGTCACTCAAATTTGTACTAACTGTCGAGCAAATAAATTGTTGATGAATCGATTAATAGTATCCGATTAATCGGACAGTCGACTAATCTATCGTTGCTCTACTAATTACACCTAAATACAATATGGAAGTTTTATAAATTCATTTGCGACGGAAATGTGAGTATATGCATACGATATTGAAGGATTAATTTTCGATTTCTCTGGATCAGAGACGGAGTCATCTTGTTGCTGAAGGATGCATCAACGCATGCATTCTTATGTAAAATAAATTTTTTTGGGAAATCCAAACCAAAAATTTATTGAATAGTTATCCTTTTTAGAACAAATAAAAGCGAATCATCCCTATATGTTACCACATACATATTTTGAAATATTTTTGCATAATCAGTAATCACATACATATTTTTAAATATTTCCACTTATTTTACATTTAAAGAGCATTATACAATGCTCAATGGGCTTACCACATGTTTTTTGGTTTATTCCAAATATTTTAAATTTTTCTTTAAGAATAACGAATCCCACTTTGATGACTTAAAATTTGATGAAGTAAACATATTTTATATGCCAAATTTTAAATTTAGGCCAACAAATAGTTTTTTTATAAGTTTCAAATGTTTTGCTTTGGCCTAAACTCTGCTAAGTTAAATAAATCAATTAAGAACAAAATAAATGTCAAATTAAAATATCTCAATAGTTTACTGCACATTTGACGATCCGGAGTTCTTCTATAAAAGCAGCTTTTGTGATTGTTGTTTTTATTCGTTAACGTATGTATGTGGCGTTATCAAAAATGAAATAATGTGACATTTATCAGATTAGGGCAAAAGATGAAAATGTTGAGAAATGTAAACGAATTCATCGGAATTTAAATGAATGAAACAAGCGTTAAAATTCCTTAAACTATAAAAATGGAGCAAATGCAATTCTAGCCCGTTTATGCACTTGAGCAACCGTTTTTAAACTATTCATATTCAAAATGGGCTCGAACGAAAACTAATTTTTAATCCGGAAAGTTTCAAGTTATTTTATGTTTGAGGGAAATATTGAATGTAAAGGTAATTATTTAGTGTGAATTACTAACGGCACTATTGATCTACCATTTTGACCAAAATGGTAGATTAGAAATCGATCTCGAATTACAATTAAAACACGATGGATTTCACCAAAATTAGAGGGAAACCTAAAGGTTACAAATTTAGCTTCAATTCTGAATTGGACGTAATGATAGTGAATGAAATTTCAAGTAGAATAATTAGGTAACATTTTAAATTTAATTTAGAATAGAAATTAACTCCGAATTCAAACATGAATTTTAATAAAATATTGAGTGCTATTTAGGTGAGAAAAGTCGACATATTGTATGGCAACATACGTTAGTGAATTTGAACATATCGAATATAAAATCAGAATTTCGAGTAAAATTCTGAATGAGAATTTGAATTTCCAAATGAAATTGAATACATTCTTGAGTAGGTATATTACACTTATATTAGAATTAAAAATTGAATTAGAATTACAAACTTGATTTAAACAACACCTTGTGTGTGTTTAATATGACTCAAAAGCTAATCGTAGTTTGCAGCAGAACTTTAGTTATAAATAGAGTTTGAATTCTAATCTTTGAATAAAAATTCCAACCAGGGCTTGACTAAATATTGAGTGGATTTAGAAAAAACCTCCGGTGTTAAATCCATAAATTTTAAATTTGAAATTAAACAGATACAATTTTCATTGAGTAACAATTCGAACGACGACGCCAACAACATTTTGAGTTAAATTTAAAATAGAAATTAAGAAAATGTTTGTCGATTAAACTACATTTTGCATGGAATTCAAATAAAACAAATTGTTGTACCGTGTTACTTGGCTTAAAAATTGATTCGGAAATTTCGATTATAAATTGATTGGGTTTGAGACATTCTACTTGGTTTTGAGCAAAAAATGGAATTTAAATTTTGTGTTACAAACTAGATTTAGTTTCGAAATTTATATTGGAAATTTTGAGTAAAATTTGAATTAGGAATTTTAATTTAAAAAAATTGTTTTGACATTCTAAACCAAAAAAAAATCTTTGGTGAAATTATATATACATAGGAATTGAGTTACAACTCGAATTTTGATTTCACAAAATTTTGAAATATAAATTTACATTGCACAATGAGTGGATTTTCAATTAGTAAACAAAAAATGAGAGCAAGGTGGAGCACAGAATAGATGTCTAGGGAAAACCAAAATACATATTTTGAAACCAATTTATTGGATCAAAAAATTAGACTGGAAAAGAAAATAGTTTTAATGGATTCGAATAAAACCTTAGATGCATCCAGAATAAAATGAGATTACAATTCCATCTGGATTTAAATAATCTTTGAGTGACATTTTAATCCGAAATTGAGTTTCCGAATTTGAGTGAACTTCCAAACTGTACTTGAATGCTGATTGTAATTTTGATCTTGCACATTGAATTAAATTGAAATAATCACTTTCGTGAAATTTAAAGTTTTAACAAATATTTAGGTATTTTACTAATTGATTATCCTTATTTTCCTTTTAATATGTGAGTGGTGTTCAGGCTAGTCACTTAGTTTAAAATCAAATTAGATTCGAAAACAAATTAAGATTTTTAGTCAGAAACTTAGTTCCAAGCTGTTTTCGAAGTTGAACAAAATGATAAATGGAATTTTGAACATAAATCTGGTCCAAATTGTTCAACTGCATTCGACAGAGAGGAAATTGATTAAAAGAACGAAATTTTATAGAGAGAAAATTATCGTGAATTCTAAACTAGATATAATGAGTTTGAGTAAAATTTTATGTAGAAATTGTTGCTTTATATTGCATTTGACAAACAGATTTTGAAAACAATTTTAGCAAATATTAAATGCACTTTATCTGACTGAGCTTAAATTCTTAATACGATTTCAAAATTTTTTTTAGCTCAACTAGAAAATCAGGAATCGAGCAAAAATCTGAATGCTTTTGGCTTTATAATAGTAATTGAATAAAATCTTAAGTAGGAACTTACAGTAACCATAGATAACTTATAATAAAAACTTGAACTAAAATTAAGAAAAATTATGAATCCGGTAAATTGCATTTATGTGTATTTGGCTATGGAAAACTTAAATTAATTTAAAAAATTTAACGAAGCTTCGTCAAGTTGTACCTGTCACTTAAAAAAATTTATGAATGAAAATTTTGCGTGTAAACTTAAAAAAAATTAAAATAAGACGTCAAAAACAATTATTTCCCCTTATTCAAAAGTTAAGATTCTCAATTTATGTTTTAAATTTCATATTCTCACTGATGTCTTTTAATTTGTTTTTAATTTGGGAAGATTTGTGAAACCTCACATAAAAATATGATTGAAACAAAAATTGATCCTACTAACAACTAAAATGCTATTTCTCAGGCACTATTTTTTAAAAGATACACGAAATTACGCAACGCTAATATAAAAATTAATTTAGAAAATCGCTGTCAGTTACTTAAAGAATTTTTAATTTCTTTATGGTTGAAATGTCAAAAAATAAATAATGGTTTCGTTAAAATTCTTAATTTTTTTTTTTAGTTTATAATTTCTCACTGGCTGGCCCTTAAGAAATAGAGTTTAAATTAGACTTTGATTTGAGCAAATATATAAGCTTGTT
>OY744481.1:267328949-267465581 GCA_963556165.1 Tipula helvola
ATCTTATTAAAACAAAGAAAGAAAGTAACAAAGCTTATAACTTAAAACTTACGTTTGGAATCCGGACTGCCTTTAATAACAATTCGAGTGAATTTTAAAAATTTAGTTAAGACTATTGGAGCAAAATTTTTATTTAGAACGAGGTGAAACAAGATTTGAACAAAGTTTGGACTAAAAATTCAATTTCAATTCAATTGAGAGTTTGAGCAAAAATTTGGATGCAATTTAATTTAAAAATATTTAAAAATTGAGTTTGAATTGGAAATTTAATTAATACAAAATTATGGTTGAAAGATGGTTTATGGTTGATTATGGTAGAAATTTTGTGATATTTTGTTTACAAATTAAGTAAAAATTCGAACCTAAATTTATCTAAATGTGCTTGATTAGAAATTTGGAGTATAACTTCAGCTTTAGTCGCAAGTACATTTAAAAAAATTTGAGAGTTATTAAAAATACTGAGTTTGAGTAGAATTTAAAACTCTAGTTTGGGTCAAACGGTTTATTAAATTTGTATTAACATTTTGAACAGAAATCTGAGTAAATATCGAAGTATTTTAAGAATGAAATGTTAGGTAGAAATTGAATTTGGATTTGAGCAAAAACATAACTGTAATTTGATTTTTAGTTTAAAACTAGAGTTTATATTACGAATTGGACTGGAAAGAGAAAATTATAGATTAAGTTATAATTATAAAATAGATTTGATCAAAATTGTATGTTTAGTGAGGGTAAAATTTTGAAAAATATTGAGTTTGAATTCCAAAATTTTGGTGGCAATTAGACTGAAATTGTGTTAGGGTAAGTTCTAAGCTCGATGGACACAACATTGACAAAATTGAAGGAGGAATTGAGTTATAATTTTGAGTGAAATTTAAAATACAAAATGTACAGTTCAATTTCAGCTCTGATTTTAAAATGATTCGAGAAGTGTAAGTTTTATATTCCAAAATAAATTTTAATTACAATTAGTAAAAGTTGCAATACGAAACATATGATTTCAATAAAACAACAAAATTATTTAGTATCAGCACGATTTATAAAAGAATAAAAATAAACATGCATCATTTTATATACATATAAAATGAATTCTAAACTATAATTGAATATAATCTTGATGGCAACTTAAATCAAAAAGTTTGAATACAATTTAATTGAACAAAAATAAGAGCGTAATTTAGTTTTTCTCCAAAATTCTATCCTGAGAGGTAGTTATCGTAGCATAAGGCATTAGCTACTGACTTTCATCCACGTTGCAGCGCTATTCGTAACAATTCAACAACCCCTCTTGCTTTAACGCGATATTGACGTCGAGATGACACCACCACCTCCTCCATAATAAGTTGAAGTGCGGAACGTGATATCGCAGATGAAATATTACAAGATACCTGATGAGGATGGTATCTGCAACGAAATGCTCAAATATGGCGGTGATTATCTGTTCTGCCGCATGTTAAAGCTAATATCAACAATTTGGCCTAGAGAAGAAATCCCAATAGAGTGAAAGACGGCTCTTATTTCTCCACTTCATAAAAAGGGAGATCGATTGAACTGCAACAACTATCGCGGTATAGCTTTGCTGAACACGCGCTACAAGGTTTTGGCCAACGTAGTCGCAGCAAAGTTATCGATTTATAGCGAGAGGCTCCTGGATGATTAACCTAAGCCTATGACATTTCAAAATTGTATTGTCAATTTATTCTCCAAAAATTTCGATAATTTATTACAAATAACAATAGGTTGGTGTATGTATTAATCGCATGGAATAGTTAGGTACATGTTATCGAAACCAACGCAATTACCACTAAGTTTCATTTACTTTGAAATATTAAACTCAGAAAAATGAAAATGTGTATATACCCCCCCCCCCCCCCCACGGTTAGAGATACCCAGAAAAAATTCTCACTCCCAAGTACCGTACACCACATGGTTAGAGATACCCACAAAAAATTATCACTCCCAAGTATCGTACCCCCCACGGTTAGAGATACCCAGAAAAAATTATCACTCCCAAGTCCGGTACCCCCCACGGTTAGAGATACCCAGAAAACATTATCACTCCCAAGTACCGTACCCCTCCCCTCCTACGGTTAGAGATATCCAGAAAAAAATTATCACTCCTAAGTACCGTACCCCCCCGCCCCCTACGTTTAGAGAAACCCATAAAAATTATCACTCTCCAATACCGTACCCCCCTTCCCACAGTTAGAGATACCCAGAAAAAATTATCACTCCCAAGTGCCGTACCCACCACAGTTAGAGATACCCAGAAAAAATTATCACTTCCAAGTACCGCCCCCCCCCCCCCACTGCCGGCACGGTTAGAGATACCCAGAAAAAATTATCACTCTCAAGTACCGTACCCCCCACATCAAGCGTCAGGTGTACAAGCGAATTATGTTGCGAATATACTATCCTTAACTCATATAATTGAACAACAAATAATTTTTTTTTAGTTACTGTCATAATAAGTAAGTGATATCAATTCGAATGATTTTACTTAGATACTTATTTAAGATGACGTTGAATAAGTCAATAAGTATATGATAACCGATACTTCTGGTTTCGAATGGCAGCCTAAGACCTAAATTTTATGCAGAAAAACAATCTATTTTAAATTTACATTTTATATCGAATTATCGTTTATTTTATTCATTTTGGATTACTCTCTTATCATTATCTATGAGTGAAATTGAAAATGCATATGTTTTAGAATAAAACCATGATTATCTTAACCCCGAATAGAGATTTGAAAAAGTTACTAAGTTGGTGACAATACAGAGCTGGTGAATTTACTGAAATATAAGTTTAAGTTCGGAACCCCTACATAATACTAGATATCTGGTAAATATAGAAAAGGCTCAGTTTGGGTGGTGGCATCAAATTACATCCGAAATACACTAGCCCGTACAAGGCGACAAAAGTTTCTCTTCTCAAGTAATATTTTAGATGTTACGTGAGAGTACAGCTGAACCGATATTTATTAATGGAATTTAAAATTTCAAAAGTTTTTGAAATGTATAAATCGTTTGGAAGCAACAGATTTTACTTCTCATAAAAACATAATTGTATATAATACATTTATCAAGCTGTGACATCCAGACTAGACTAATAACACATTAAACATAATGTTTACCTCTGTCATGATCCTACACATAATATCACAAATCCCACACGCAAATTAAATAAAAATTGACAAGGCTTACATATACCCAAACCGTGTTATCAATCAGCAACGGAATTACCGTCTACGCTAACAAACATTAAAAATTCAAAATAACAACATTTTTATTTTATTAGCTCGGCACATGTGCACATACCATACATATTTCAATGTCTTAAATTACTTTTTAATGTTTAACATTAAATTACATCTTTTTATTTATTGTTGTTAATTTTAATATTTCGAATAGGCAAGATTGGTTTTATCTTATATTAAAATACATATTTACTTGTGTAGTAGGTGTAAACAAGGGAAAGCTATTTTCAATATTAAAAATCAAATTTTAAATTTTAATGTGTAAAATTAATTTTAAAAATAAAACATTGTAATTCAAAAGTATATTATATAGTACATCTCATACCCAGGTACTTTATATTTAATTACATATTTTCGAAAACATTATTTTTCGGTTAATACGCGTATAAATAAAATTTCATTAAAAATTATAATTTTTTCGCATATTTTATTTACTCCTATTTAGGTAAAACGAAAAACTGAACAATTTAATAAAAATAAAAAATAAAATTTTTAATAGAAACACAACCATACATGAGACACTGGAGGTAAACTTAACCTATGTATAATGTTAACACGAATAAAACAGCTCAGGCTTCCTAATTATAATAAAATTTTATTTTAGGTATGTGCGTGGGTAATGTTTAAGGTAAAGATGAAAAACAAAAGAAAATGTGTAGAAAAGCTCCGATTAAATTAAAAGTAGCAAACATATTTACCGGAAATGAATAAAAATGTGCTAAATACTAAAAAAAAATGTGTTTTTTTGAGAATTTTAAGCATCGTTGGTATATTTTCGTTATATGGTGTTGAGTATATGCGGTAGGGAGGGACTAAAGGTGATAATTTGATGGTTATAATCTTGTTTGTAGCGCGTTGGTTTATATTTAACAGCAATTTACGAATATATAAAGTGGTATGTTAAGTTTAATGTTTAGTCGAGAATGGTCCAAAAATTAACATAAATTGATCATTTAGGGTTTATGCATTTAAACAGAGCTTTCTAGAGTATAGATCCGAAATCCTTTGAATGTTCCTTTAGAATTCATACTAAACGCGATGTTTTAGCTTCAAGTTTTTCAATGAAAAAAAAAACACAAATCTTATAAAACAGCAACATACAAAACTACCTAATTTATTAAATGAATGTTTAAATTTATTTATATCTAAGATATATTTTACGAATACCCATTGTTCCGAATCAATTTATTTCTAATTTTTATTTATAGTAAAACATAATAAAACATAATAACGTAAAACTAAATAACGTAAAACATAAGTAAAACCGGCAATTTTCCTTTGTTAAGGTTTTCTTTGTTTAATATAAATTAAGCTTTCGTTTTTTGTTTGTGGCGAACACGTACACGAATGTCATTCGGTATAAAAATTGTTGAGTCGTCAAGATTACAATAAAGGTGATGAAAATAAAAAAGTATAAGTTGAGTTTTATTAAAAATACGGATTTTATTAAACTACGAAAATTAATTTATCAAATAACAATTTATTCACAATTAATTAATTATAAAAGAAATACAAAAAGAAGAACAACTTTAATTAAATGGTCCATGAAGCCACCATTTTTGGTCAATTCGAACCGGATTCAATTGTAATAAATTGTTAACATTTGTGGCTATTGTTTTAAGTCGTCAAAAAAGTGTCGACTGTTGTTATTGAATCCATCGCCATTTTTTTGCATCGTGCATATAACGATTGTGTTTTTTAGTCGTCGATTTAATCGGAAATTATTTTTGTAATTTCATATTTCATATTTAAAATAAATTTTTCGTGTCATTATAAATACTCGGTACAATGGACGCCAGTTATTATAAACGTTCATTCGCTGCGTTAAAAGGTCGTGTCACTTTTTTCAAAAATCAATTAGATTCTGACAGTGATATTTCTCTAACGGAATTAAGAGGAATTAGTAAGCATTGTACGATAAATATTCAGAATCGTGTAATCATCTTGAGGGATTGGAACCTACCGCGGTAGAAGGTGTAGCGCCTCACGCATTCAATTATATAAATTAACTAGGGGGTACAGCCCGTCCTAGGACGGATACAATTTATATATAATGTTGATGTCAAGCGGCCGCTGCCACAATCACCATTTAACCATTTGATATTTTTTTAACCGTTATATTTTAGTAAAGTAGGAATAGCTCAAGACTAAAGGCTTTTAAGGATTAGATTTAATTTATATTAAAATTAATTGTGTAGATTAATTATTTTAATTTAAAATAAATTAACCACCACTGTTTCTTTATGCAAAAATTGACTTCAGAATTGCTCGGAGCGGATGAGCCATTTTCTCACTACAGTTGTTGAAGGATTTAAATCGCGCGAAATCATTCGATAATATTATGTATGAGGCACGAAGCCTAAGGACCAACCTAAGAAATCATAGATCTAAATCAAAAGTAATGCTTACAGTTGATTAGTAATTGCCCACGACCAAGGGAAAACTTTCTTATTAATTTTCTGAACATGCGGTGTAAGACGTTACCACGTTAAAAAAATATAAATTGAAAAACAAAACTAAAATGCCTTGACCACAATCGAACCCCGACTTTAGCCGCTCTAGTCCAAAACATTTCTACTAAGCAATATCAACCTAAGGAAATTTATTTAATTTTCATTCTTATATTGTTTCAAACATAGCATGCTTTGAAGTTTATGAAAGGAAAAAAATTTTTTACCGAAAAATTCTCATGGCTTACTACAACTTATAATATGTGAAAGTTTATAAATAATTATTTTGTTGTAGTGTTTAGGGGCATCATAAACGCTGACCACGTATTTTCTTGTTTAACACATTGACTCGTACTGTACACAATTGCGTACATGCACTTTAAACCTAGTTTTTTGAATTCAATGCACCAATAATGGATTTTTTAAGTGATATTATGTTGGCTCTTAGTCTTAAGCTACCAAAAAAAGATATTTAGTGCAAAAAATATTAAAAAATTTCAGAATTACTCAGATAGTTAAGCAAAATAACAGGCGTTTTAAAATAAATGACGAGTCAAAGGGTTAATTACTGTAATAACTATAAAGCGGAATGTGTAATTTAAAGTAAAATATTTGGTCATTACATGAATATTACAAAAAAAAAAAAAATTAGATGAGGATCGAAACGAAGACCTTTGCCGCTCTAGTCCAATGCGTTACCACTATGCCACGAAAATTACAATAATCATTATTTTATTTGCATTGTTAAATTGTTTTATTTTTTCAAAGCGTTCTACAGTGTCCCTAGCTAAATATATATATTAATTATTTATTTATATAAATTGATGTACGTTCACCACCACATACACATTTGGTTTACGCAGAAGATATCTCTTTGCGTAACAAACAATTTCATTTGCCATCTAGCGAAAAAGACGTGGACCCAAAATATAATGGAACATTAAATTATATAATAAATTGATAATTTCTGTTTCCATCTCGCGTTCAACATGAACAGCGAATTTGACATTACAATTGTTCGTATGTCAACACCAAAAAAAAGAAAAGAAATTAGAATTGCCAAAAGATACTACGAAACAAAACAATCGCGACAGAGATTTTAATTTTGGTTTTTCGGTAAAATAAAAATCAGTAGCATCTTGGTTTTTGAAGAGAATTCAATACGTACTTTTCAAGGTAGAAGAACTCTTTGGTTTTTATCTTTTTAAAACGATTTAGTAATTGTGTGCGCTCCATTTTGGAATTTTGATAATTCGCTGTGTGGTGAATTAAATATTAAAATTTTGGTTATTAAGTCATTGTAAGGATAACGAAAATATTTCTATTTTCGATTCTGTATAATCATAAATAGTGATAAAAATTTATTGTGGCTCTTCGGAGTATTTATTTATCACAAATAAATTATTCAATTATAAAATCAAACATTCTTACGTGACGGGTGAATCCTGGATTAAAAACATAGCTGTGCGGATTAGTGAAATTATATAGGACGCCCCAGCTAAAAAGGTGTTTCCCAGGATGAGTTGTTTGCTTCCGTTCGAAATTTAGAAAATCGTGTTTTCAAATTAATTGAGTATTTAAAAAGTTTTACCTAGAAATAATCAAGTTCGTGTTGAAACTCCAAAAGAAGTAGAAATTGCTGCTAATGCAGTGACAATTCCCATTTCTCTTCCCGCATTAGAGATACCGAAATTTAATGGAAAGTTTTTATCTTGGTGTAACTTTAGAGAAGTGTTTTTTGAATTGGTTCATGTCAATGCGAGTGTATGACCAGTATTACAGTTTCAGTTTCTTCGTAATGCGTTAAACGGTGGTGACGCATGTCATTTTATAGATGGAATTCCAGCAACGGCAGCTAATTATAACGAGGTTTGAGAATCACTTAACACGTATTATAAAAATGATTCTCTGGTTAAAAATATACATATGAGTGAAATTTATTATTTATAATCTGTTTGTGGAGAAAGCCCAAAAGCCTTGAAATTGTTTATTAATAAATTTAACAAACATTATAACGCTCTCAAGAACCTTAAGATTCC
This sequence comes from Tipula helvola, assembly GCA_963556165.1. Classification (NCBI taxonomy): domain Eukaryota; kingdom Metazoa; phylum Arthropoda; class Insecta; order Diptera; family Tipulidae; genus Tipula; species Tipula helvola. The sequence goes on from OY744481.1 coordinate 267,336,698, forward strand.
AATTGAACATTGGGACTTATACCTTGTATTTCACATTATGGAAAAGGTAAACAAAGCGTCACGGATGGAATTGGAAAATAAAAAACCTGTCGATGAGATTTTTACCGTGAAACAAGTTTTAGATATTTTAACGGCCCGAATACGAGTTTTAGAAGCTATGGAATCTATTTCATCGGATACATCAACTAATAAATTTACGGCTTGTAAGCAATCTCAATCTAAAGTAAACCGTGCTAAATCTAGCTTCGCAGCTAAAGGTGAACATAGTATTTTTAAGTGTAAAATATTTAAAACCTTATCATGGGACCAATGAAATGATTGGTTAACTAAAAATAATTTGAGTCGAAAATGTTTAGGCAATCATAAATGCCGTTCAAAAGGGTGTCGTGTATGTCAAAAGGCGCATCACACGTTGTTTCATTTTACTAAGTCAAATAAGTAAGTAATGCATATATCAATAATGCCAACAAAAATAATAGTAATATTATGGTACCAACTGTACCAAGTACTAGTGCAACTAATCAGGCACATGTTCAAAATATATCGGCAACAGGTCCTAATTTCAATTTAGTTATGTTATTTACCGATATTACCTCAGATAAAGATACGGTTCATCAGAAGCAATTTATAGCTATACTAATTGTGTACAAGATAGTGATGTTCAATCTCGAAAATCACAAATTTTATTATCGACAGCAATTGTTTATGTCGAAAATTTCAAGGGAACCCAACTTCCTTGCCGAGGTCTTGTCGATCAAGGCTCAATGTCAAATTTTGTCACGGAATCGTTATGCCAACGATTAAAAGCATCAAAATTATCAACTTTTGTACCGATTTCTGAAATTGAAGGTAGAACGGTTAATGTCAATAAGTATACAAATTTAACAATACGGTCTAGAATTTAAGATTATAAAGCATCGTCTGAATTTTTGATTTTTCAAAAATAACATCGTTCTTCCACTTTGTTAAATTCCATTTGATCATAGTATTGTACCAAAGGGCATTAATTTGGCTGACCCAACTTTTAGTATACCTCAGGAAATTGATCTTCTATTGGGGGCTGATATTTTTAACCAAATTATTTGTGGAGACAAATTAGTTTTGGTAGAGGAGCTACCTCCTTTGATTAACAAATGTTTGGGTTATCTTATTTGCGGAAAAATCAACGAACCACGTATTGAAATGACCATTTCGATGCATTATCGTTCCCAATTAAACCAACAAGTTGAAAGGTTTTTTCAAGCTGAAGAAATATGTCAAATCAGTAATTATTCCATCGAAGAGAAAGCCTGCGAAGCTCATTATTCGAAAAATGTTAAACCAAATTCGGAAGGGCGTCATATCGTCTCTCTTCCAACTAAAAATAAAATTTTTTGTGTTTAGAAAGAAGATTAGAAAGAACTCCGGAATTAACAAGACAATATGTAAAATTTATGGACGAATATATTTCGTTAAAACATATGGAACTTAGGCCCGATTGTATGAACGCGGATAGAAGATTAATCGGCGGATTAATCGTCGCTTGGATTGTATGAACGACGATAAATACGAAAATTAATCCAAGGATTCTTTTCTATCCACTGTTTTTATCTTCTCTTTTTATTGTCTAAAACAGAGGATAGAAAATGTTGTTTATTTTTTTTGACATAATTTTAATTTTATTGGTTTGGTTCGGCGCGGCGGAACATTTTGATTGTTGTTGCGTTTATTCAAAAAAAATCGGAATGGAATCGAAAAAACGTAAAATTTGAAATGCCCAACTCAAATTTTTTTTCCTATTGTAGAAAAACATAAAAAAATACTTTCGTGTACAATAAGTACACACATAAGAATGTAAATAAACAATAAATTAAATTTGAAACGTCAAAAAAGTGTTGACACTCCAAAATAAACTGCAATAAAAACTGCAATAAACAGAGGATAGAATTTTTTCTATCCGTGTTTATACAATCGACGAAAAAAAGAATCGTCGGTTGAAGATTAATCTGTATCGCCGGATTTTTTTTAATCTATCCGTGTTCATACAATCGGGCCTTAGTAACCATCCTTTATCAGAAAATTCATACTTTCTTCCACATCATGCAGTTTTTAGGGAACAGAGCACCACAACAAAGGTGCGTGTAGTTTTCAACGCCTCGGCAAAAGCCACTTCAGGCATTTCATTAAACGATGCTTTAATGACGGGACCGACGATCCAAGATAATATATTTGCAATGTTAATTCGTTTTCGTTCATTTCATATTGCTCTCGTATCGGGTATCGCTAAGACGTGACCCCAGTGAAAATTTATCCATTTATCAATTAAATACTGTTACTTATGGAACAGCGAGCGCGGCGTTTATGGCTTTTCGCACATTGAAGCAATTAGCGCATGATGAAGGGGATAATTATCCTGATGCTGCCATAAGATTAATGAATAATTTTTACGTTGACGATCTGGTTTTTGGCGCTGATACCATTTCCGAAGCTTCTGTCCTAAAGAAGGAACTAATTAAATTATTGTCAAAGGGAGGTTTCGAGTTACGAAAATGGTCGCCAAATGTATTAGAGGTAGGATCTAATGCCGAAAATAGTACGTCTTCATCTACCATTGTATTAGGTATGAAGTGGAATTTTGTCGATGATATGTTTAGTCTCTCTCCAATTAATAATATTTCAAAGTCGAGTTTGGTCACTAAGCGATCTGTATTGTCTAGTTTAACGTAAATGTTCGATCCTATGGGATTATGTGCACCCGTCATTTTTACTGGCAAACTAATCATGCAAGAAGCATGGAAGACAAATGGATTGGATTGGGACACTGAATTGCCACAACCTATGTTAGCAAAATGGGAACCTTTTATTAATCAATTAAATATTTTATCTACCATTCAAATACCGAGATGCGTAGTTCCAGCTAATCGAGTAGTAGAATTTCATGGATTCGGAGACGCCTCCGAAAAGGTTATGGTTGTTGTGGGTATATCAGATATGCGTTAGATAATGAAAATTACAATTGTCGTTTGCTTTGTGCAAAATCCAGAGTCACATCTTCAAAGAAACATACAATTCCCCGATTGGAATTATGTGCGGCATTACTTTTAGCACAAATGTTCGATAAAATTCAAAGGTGATTAGATCTAAAATTCGTAAGAGTAGTACTACGGTCAGACTCTGAAATAACTTTATATCGTATTCAATCGTCTCCTTTGAAATATGCTACGTTTGTAGCTAATATAATATCTAAAATCCAGGATCTAGTTCCTCTGAATGTATGGGCTTACATACCTACCCAAGGAAATCCTGCGGATCTAGTTTCAGGAGGTTTAATGCCTACGGGACTAGAATCAAATTTAAATTGGTGGAATGGACCACAGTTTTTGTCGAATGCACAATGCCATTGGCCTACTCAGCCAGCGCAATGTTCAATTGCATCATAGGATTCCGAGCTATCTCCGATTAAATCATTGGTAGGGTAGAACTAAATGAGTTTACTAATGATATTATAGATCAATATAATCGTCTTCTGAGAATTTCAGTATTATGTTTGATTTGAAGCTGAATAAAATTCCCCGGAAATCTCTGAAAACAAACTCAAAATTAACGCATTACTACTGAATATTTACTACTTAATTAACAGGATTTAACTTATATAAATCAAAATCACGGTATCCGATTAGAACTTAGATTATGCCTTTTACTTAAATTTCATTTTTATTCGTTATTGGATAAGACAACACAATTTCTAAACTACGCGTCGTTGGATGCTTTCAGTTGCTGTAAATCCCGTCAGGTTTGTGACGGCTCATTTTTCACTCATTTACTGCATCATAATTAATTCGTCCACACACACAACAAACATCAAAAAACAGCACCGTTTGCATTCGCAAACAAACCCAACTATTAATTTAGCAATCATACCAATTGCTATGACTTTACTACAATTGTAGTAGATCTACTACATTTCTATCTTTTTATAAATTAAGTGAATACTAACCAAATTCTACTCCACTTTCCTCATTTGAAAGATATTATTTTATGTCGTTTTTGATTGCCCAAAAGAATCTAAACTCAGTACCAAAAAATAAATAAACTCAACAATGACTTTTACTCGATCGAAAACGACATTACTTGCTGCTTTTTTAGTAATGGCATTTTATTGCTTAATGGGTTTTGAAATATTTCATTGAATTTTACATTTAATTTGTTGAACAAATTAAATTGAGATTTGATTTCAATGATACGAAATTGAAGCTGTTAAAATATTTATATATAAAAGAAATTTGTTATGGAAGCCTTAATACAATCGCACCACTGTTAAAATGTTTTCCGTGATATTATTCTAATTCAGAAATCTTAAACAGCCAATTCAGATGATTAATTGAAAATCAAGAAATTTTAGGCAAATTTGAAGAGGATGTAGTGGTGTATTGGTGGAAGTTAAAATCATTTAAACATTTTACGGATGAACCAGTATTCTTAGATATTTGCCTTATGCTACAACTATTACTAAAGATACATGTTAAACCGAAAGTGATCTGACTGAAAACGTTTGAGTTAAATTCAACATGTAAACGGTGACTTGGCTGAAAGTTATCTGAAAGTAGTCTGAGTTCGGTCAACTTAAATTTGGTTGGTTGAGTCAGTTTATATATTGAGTTAAACATGTAAACTTTAATTTAGTTGAACTGATAGATTTTTTCATACAGGCAAAAGGTTTCATACATTTTCGAAGTGATTTTTAAATTATTTTAAATATTTTTCTAATAATTTAAATATAATTTTAGAACAAAGTGACATTTAAAATGTCAATTCAGATCAAATAAAAAAATCCCATGTAACCACCAACCCAAAGTTTCAGTCAGATCACTTTCAGTCATAGCTCAGTCAATCACTTTTGGGTTTAACATGTATCTTTAGTATATGTTCACTTTCCCACAGCATTGCACCAGCAGAATGAATGTTCCCATGGCTTAATTTACTTAAAACAAATCTCCTGAATAGCCTAACATAAAAGGGTCGAGAATTTAATGTATTCAAAAGAATTACTGGTAAAATATTAAGTTTCCTGGGAATCATCTGATGCACCAGATTTACTAACGTATGCCGACAAATTTGTGTTTACTGGCGAAGAGTTTGAATTGAAATAATGAGAATATTAAATATTTAATACAAATCTTTTTAAATTTTTAATTTAATCATTTAATTTAATCATCGATGGTGCCTCATGCCTTACAAATCTTTTTTATTTTAGTTATATTTTTTGTGTAATTGGAAATTGCTATGGATAATAAGATTACTGTAATTGTATTTTAATTGTTTACGTATTAGGTATTATACTGTATTATTTAAAAGTTTATTTTATGAATTTTAATAAAAAATTCTTGAATACCGATTTAATTAGTATAAAATCAATTGAAATGTTTTCTACTCCACAAATTACCGATCTACTACAATTTTTATTCAAAGTCTGCTACGTATTTTGCTGATGGAAGTCACAGCACATTTGAACTGTGCGACCAAACAAAACACAAATAAAACAAAATACATAAAATTAAATTTGTTGTAAATCAGTCTGCTCTCGAATTTCAAAGCAGCGACATGCAGCCTACGTTGCTCAGTGGTAAACCCTCTAATGCAGCGTTCCCCAAACTTTTCGGACCGAGGAACACTTCGTATAAATAAAATTACTGGAGGAACACTTTCGTTTTTTATATAAGAAATTAGCTTGTATTTTTAAAATTGTATATTACCTACTTACATGTAACATGTAAGAGTTATAAACAAAATAAAAAGCATATTTTTCTGAAATATAATTATAAATATAAAAAAACATAAAAATAATAAAATAAATTAGGTTCTTAATGACTCTGATGTTTTTGGCTCGTTGAGCTACTATTTCTTTTAATATCAGGTTCACTATTAGAAAGCTGAATTTTTCGTTCGATGTTGAAAAGCCGAATGCCGGAAGGCCGAATGTCGAAAGGCCGAACGCCGAAAAGCCGAATGGGTTGGAAGGGCGAATGTCGAATGGCCGAATGTGTCGAAAGGCCGAATGTCGAAAAGCCGAATAGGTCGTAAGGCCAAATGTCGAAAAACGGAATGAGTCAAAAGGCCGACGCACATTTGTGGTACATATATCAGTAGAAGCGATACGAGCGATACCATTTCTTTGATCTGTGTCGGCAACGAATTAAGTCAACCACAAAATAACTTGAGACATTTATGGTAGAACTATCAGTTGAAGCGATATGAGAAATACGATTCCTTTGATCTGTGTCTGCAAGGTTGACGAAGCAATTATGAAGCATTAAATCCGCAATTTACTCTAATACAATCGTCGAAGCCACACTAACCCAACGAATTAACCTAACCACAAAATAACTTGAATATTTGAAACATTTGTGGTAGAACTATCAGTAGAAGCTATATGAGCGATACGATTCCTTTGATCTGTGTCTGCAAGGTTGTCGAAGCATTTACGAAGCAATAAATCTGCAATTCGATCCAATACATTCGTCGATGCCAAACTAACCCAAAGAATTAAGCTAACCACAAAATAACTTGAATAATTGAAACATTTGTGGCAGAACTATCAGCAGAAGCGATACGAGCGATACGATTCCTTTGATCTGTGTCTGCAAGGTTGACGAAGCATTAAATCCGCAATTCGTTCCAATACATTCGTCGATGCCATACGAATTAAGCTAACCACAAATTAACTTGAAATATTTGTGGTATGAGCGATGGATTGGCTACGTTATCTAGAAAGGAATAATGCAGAAACTGAAAATCCCAACAAAAAAAATCCAGAAACAAAAAAATTCAGAAAAATGAAAATCCAGAAAACTAAAATCCAAAAAACTAAAATCCAGAAACAAATTATCAAAGTGCGGACCAAATTATAATTAAAATTTATAAAATGTCTATCAAATTTGATGTTTTACGTAAAGTTCTAAATACATATTTATGATAATGGAAATTGCTTCGTCAACTTTTAAGACACAGATCAAAGGAATCGTATCGCTCATATCGCTTCTACTGATACTTCTACCACAAATGTTTCAAGTTATTTTGTGGTTAGCTTAATTCGTTGGTTTAGTATGGTATCGACGGATGTATTCTGGCGACTTATGGATTTAATGCATCGTAAATGCTTCGTCAACCTTCCAGACACAAAAAAAAACAAAAAATTGATGGTTTTTCATTGATTTTAAACAAAATATTTTTTCTGGATTTTTTTCTGGATTGCTTTTCCGGTAATTTCTAGATTTTTTTTTTCGGGATTTTATTTTTCTGAATTTCACTTTTAAACTATTCGGGATTTGAAAATCTACGGATTTTTTTTTCAGGCAAATGTAGTGATCCCATGAGCGATACGATTCCTTCATTATGTATCTGCAAGGTTGACGAAGCAATTTCCATTATCGTAAATATTAAAAATTTCACGGAAAAAGTCAAATTCGATAGACATTTTATAAATTTTAATTTTAATTTGGTCCGCACTTTGATAATTATGTTTCTGGAATTTAGTTTTCTGGATTTATGTTTTTCTGAATTTTTTAATGTCTGGATTTTTTGGGGATTTTCAGTTTCTGTATTATTTTATTCTAGACAAGTTGGCCAACTGAAAATAAATTTATTTCCTTTTATCTTTTTTTATTATACATAATTAATTAATATCATATGACACAAAAAAAAACGTCAGAAGATTTTAATATTTAAGGCGATTTACTATTAAACATTTTTATACAAAAATGTTGATAAAAATATAAATTTTGGTTTTCATAGAAATACAAATTTTGAAAATTTTCATTCATAAAAAGATGAAAAATTAAAATCAAATATCTTTTCGATATTTGGACTTTCGACACATTCGGCGTTCGACATTCGGCCTTTCGGCAATCGACCTTTCGACACTCGGCCTCTCGGCATTCGATCTTTCGGCCCTATTCCAAATTTTTATATCTGGGGGCTATTCCTGAATACGATACGAATACGTAAATATAAAATTCTTATTTGAATTGAATCAGATCCCCTCGGTTCTTATTTAAATCAAATACGAATCTTATACATTCGAATTCCTGTCGTATTCAGGAATAGTCCCATTGTTCAAGCATTCAGACGGTTTCTGTACTTCGCTTTTGTTGCAGCGTAATTTGAAAATTCGGTCTCGCTCAAGTTGGTTTTGACATGTTGGAATACTCTTCTGTTACAATAAATTTAACAAAAAATCATTTAGTGGAATTTCATTGTATTTTTGATTTAAGCAAGCGTTAGCAATTAAATCAATTAGGTTTTGATAATCACTTGCGCTGAAAGCTACTGGTTTATCTGTTGTTACAAATGGGTTCCTAATCCAAGAGTTATCCTCAGTGGACTTTGGAAAATATTGTAAAATGCTTGACTGTAAATCATGAAATAGTTCTAAAATTACTTTGGAAACTTTATCATCTGCTTTCGAATTTTTTAGTATCTTTAGAATTTTTCACGGAACACCTGGAAATCATCCACGGAACATCAGTGTTCCGCGGAAGATAGTTTGGGAATCGCTGCTCTAATGCATGAATTTTTAATCACTTTCTATCGAAACTTTGATTTCAACTCGTAGTTGTTGAACAAATGTGCATAAATATTACAACAACAAAAACCAAACCGTTGTTATACTTAAAAAGAGAATTAACTTATGTAAAAACTAAAGAAAAAAATATTCATGATAACGTAAAAGCCACCTTTAGGCGGTTATATGTATTCTTTTTTTTTTTTTTTTCGCTGGCGCTACATCCCATAGAGGGATTTGGCCGCTTCATTTGAAGTTTCGTAATCATTTTTTTTAACGGATAATGAATGATTAATTCATTGATCCAAAATTAACCAGCCGTGATTTTTTCATCACCCGCCGGGAATCGAACCCGGGACCTCCGGAGCTTAAAGCAAGCATGCTAACCACTGTGACACCGGGGTGGTTATATGTATTACAGATTTAATAATAATAAAATAATAAAAATGGTGACAAATGTAAATTAATTAATAATTGTAGTACAAAATAAATAACACTCATATCTTAAATTATGAATTTTATAAATAATAATTTTAAAAAATAAATAAACCTTTATAAATTAATTTTAAAATTATTTAAACAAATAATTTATAATAAATTAAATTAATTAAATAAAAGAAACTTAATTTATAAAATATAAAAATAGTTTTTATATTGCTGACAACCGACGTCCATTTTTATGGGCTTGAAGGTGGAGGGGGGCGGGCAAAATTGGTAGATTATTTACCGGCTCCGTAACTTTCCAGTAGGCGCAAGTGTACGTACTACCTCTTCGTGGCAACCACCGGTAACTGTAACCATTAGGCAGAATGTGGCCTTTTGTGACAGGCTAAAGTACGGCGCTAAAGGAGAAAACCTTGACAAAAAAATCCCTAATCTAAGGTGGAACAGCATACGCCGAAGAATGCATGGCTGATAGGTTAATCAGTCCATATATATGGACTCCGGATACCAGGTACCCTCCAGTTTTATTTAACCTTCCCGTAGTAAAGCTGGGTGACCTACAGGCGACTTTTTATTCCCAGCAACTCGCAAGAGTAAAACCAAAACGGTAGACGAGGCACGGGTAGTAATACACGGGAGTAGGTCTTCCCTCTCGAAGTCCTTGAGTCCCAACGCAACCGCTTTTCTAGCAGAAGTAATTGTTATTACATCAAGGAGGGAGAGCAATGAGCCCAGACAGTATGTATCGCGTGTAGAAGTACTTCCATCAGTAAACATCTAGGAGGGAGAGCAATGAGCCCAGATAATATGTATCATGCACCGGTCGGCAGTATTATCAGGTTCATTAAGAGCCTGAATATTGACTAGACAGATAATTAAGTAGGGCTTGATGCACAAAAGATATTTTAGGTCGCAGTGCGAGGTGGCTTGAACGCCCACATGGCCCTCAAGTAATAATAATAATGGAATTGAACATGCGGTTTTAGTTAATTTTTGTTTGTGTGTGTAATAAAATTGTTCACGCCTGGTGCGACCTCGTGCTAAGTTAACGGTATGTATCGTATTTTTTTTTTGAGTGTTTTAAAAAAATTACGTGGCTCATAAATTTAAAATTTCTTTTGTTTGGTGCATGTGTCGGAGACGAGCGGTACATCGAACACGCCTACATACAAACGTGGATTCATATACAAAATACACACGTAGAGGCACACGCAACACGTTCACAATGCTAAGCATCTCGCTGATATCAACGTTTTGCACAGAGGCGCATATACACACTAGAGGAGCACATAGGCATATGTACACACGCAATAATTAATAAGCATACATACAACACACACACACACATCGGTTCAATTGTAGTCACGCCTCGATCATATCACGAACACATCAACATGACCGCTATTACCACCATCGCGGTCATTATGGGCTGTGGGAACCTCACCACTGCATCATCATTGCATGACACACGATCACCATTGGCTGGCTGCCACAAAAGAAATGAAAATATCAGAGAAAAAAAACACCGGCCGACAGTCGTATAATCGATTCATCGTCATCACCACATCAGGCGCCATAATTACAGCGACAAAGTCGTTATGGACCCAGTCGGCGAACGACAGCATCATCGCAATGGAGCATCATTCAAAATGGAGTCAGACCACCATCACAACCATCGTCGTCTTCAATGAGGCACCAACAACAACAACAGCAGATCCAGCAGCAACAACAACAGAGACACCATCAGCACCTGCAACAACATTATCATCATCATCTCATCAATTTATTTTATATATACATTCTCTACAAGATGTCGTTACATATCCTCAACTATCTTTAAAAAAGACAATTCTTATATTCAATTGACCGTCTTATATGGGATGAATACCGATGGCATCAGGTATCGCACTTGAAATTGTAGATTTGGTTTTTAGAGATTTAATAAACATCGATTTGCCATTTGCTGGAAATATAGTTGTGTTAGGAGGTGATTTTCGGTAAATTTTGCCACTATACTTAGTAAGAAATGGAAATCAAAGTTCAATAGTAAACGTTATAATTTCAAAATCACGGTTATGGCCTCATGTCCTTCCATTATATTTAAAAATAAATATGAGAGCTATTAGTGATCCTGAATTTAGGGAATGGTTATTAAATGTCGGCAATGTTAACCAAGTATCTGGCGAATTAAATAAAAAAACACAATATTCGTGTGAAGTGCCAAATAAATACGTCTCACAGGATTTAATTGCTGATCTTTTTGGGAAATCGTTCACAACCAATGATATTTCTTCAATATCGCAGTTCACTATATTGTGTCCAAAAAACGATGAAGTTCGAGACCTCAATTAAGAGGTTCTTGAAAAGTTGATTTCCGAAAAAGCACTCTTCTTATCCATTGACACAGTAAAAAATGATGACGGGACATGACTCTGAGTTACAAGTAAATTTTCCAGTTGAATACCTAAATTATTTGAACACTTCTGGGTTGCCCCCCCCCTCCCCCTCCCCCTCCAAATTTAAATTTAAACAAATATTGAATAGTTATGCTCCTAAGAAATCTTTCTATAAAAAATGGGCTATGTAACGGTATTAGATGATGGTCGTGAAGGATTTTAGTCGAAATTGTATTAAAGCGGAAATTATTACTGATTCTGATGCACCCCGAGTTAAAGTTTCGGAAACCCCAAGACAAGGAAAACATCGATGGGAGTAGTTGTGACGGATAATGTTGTATATAGTGAAGTTCCAGTAGAATTTGTGTTTGTTGAAAATTTTAAATTATTCAAAAATAAAAAAATACAAAATGCAGGAAAAAACAAAAAATAAAAAATAAACATTAAATTGTAATTGAATTTTTGTTCCATATAAATAATAAAAATTACCGACCAAACGGCACAGTGAGAGAACCCGATTCATTCGAATCCCGATAGGGAATCTGTTCTAATCATCTGATTAGGATCGGTGACATCTATGACCCCTGTGCAGAATTTAGGGGCCGATGCACCATTTATGTCAGTACAATAGGCTAGCGTGGAGCTCAACAATGTGCAGGCGGACTACGTAAAACGGAAATATAGCCGTATGTTTTCGATTATACTACTGCGTAAGGTAGGACGTCAAAAGTAAACTGCGAATGAGTTGGCAGTGGCTCGAGTGCCAGAAAGATTGCATAGAAATAAATAAACAAACAAATAATACAATTGTGCAATTGCACAGGGCTTCCTAGTTTATTTTTAAATGTTGACGAAATTAATTAGCATCAGCAAAGTATTTTAAGTAAATTTATAAATTTAAATTTCATATTACACCGTAATCTATTCATTTTGTGGTTCTAGGGAACAATTATTGTTGGTATTATGTATTAGCTGTAGAAAAATATTTTTGCAAAAGGTTCGGCATTACCCTTGAAAATAGATCAAGAAATGTATATTACTCGTTTTTGGTTAAATTATATCGCAATGCATCAATCGACTTCAAATTTTGTGAACAAGTAGATGATGGATTATCAAATTTTTCATGAACATAACAAAAAAATGGTCGGTCCCGTTTTTGAGAAAATCTGTTTGGCAGTATTCTCTTCCACTACAACCTCCCTCTATTTTAGACTCTAATGGATCTATAAGTTAACACAAACTGCTTATTACTAACATCTATCTTTGTACAAAATTTGGACGAAGACCATCAATATTTGTGAGAATGGGAGGCAAAACAAAAATAATAAAAATGTGTGACTGGAAGTACGGACGGACGGAAGGAAGGACATGACATTTTTTTAATCAATGTTTCGGGGTCTTGGTAACCTAATTCGTCGAGAAATATGAAAATCTGGAACAAAATTTTTTTCGCGATGTATCTTCGTTATAGAGGGAAAAGTAAAAAACAAATTATTGTGGACAACAAATTTTCCTTCACCATTTTTCACTAAAAATGAAATCTGGTGCTGCAATCCATATGCAAGAATTTCTAGTAAAACCTATCATCTTCCGTTACCTACAATCTTCATTATTAATTGAAAACTAGTGAAGGAAAATTTCTAGTCTGCGTAGAATCAAAGTAAAACTTTTAAATAAAATACCGAGGATCCCGTCACATACAAAAATGTTATATTAAATTTTATTAATATAATTAGGAAATTTAAAGTTAAATAAAAGTGTTTAAAAATGAAATGCAGTTTTCCTTATTATACCTTTGGGTTCAGCACCTTAGCTGACAAATTGTACTTCCAGTAGATTTTATTAAAACCGTATTTTAATCAATCCGAATTATTACCGGTCAAAACCATTTCAGTCGCAAACGAAAGGTGTTTCTATCATATTTAGAAGATATCGCAGTAAAAATAGTTTTTCACTGCTGTCACTTTTTCGGAAGGTCGTTCAACCAAAAAGGGTATTCAGGACAAACTTTTTTGACTTTAATTCTTTATGGATTTTTGATTGACATTCCTATTCAAAAGAAATCTCGAATCTTTTGAATTAACATTTTTTTTTTATTTTGAAGTATTTGTAAAAATTGTCTCTCTTTAAATCTATAAGAAACCGAAGTCATTTTTAAACCTTTAAATTTTGTATTGCGCGTCTAAAACGAAGTTTATCATTGCTTCTGGAATACCGAAACCCCCAGCTAGTTTATTCCACTAATGATTTTATCTGATTTGAGATAAACGTTTTAGGCCGAACAAAATCTTTTTGAGTTTTTTATATTTTATCGTTTTTAACAATCATTTAATAACCAATTTCTTTTTTCTATTTTCAGGTAACTATCTTCAATTTTAATTCGTTATACATATGTAAGAAATGCAAAATGTTTCGGGTAAGTCCAAGCTGTATATCAAATTTTAATTAAATGTAAAGAGTTTTTAAAATTAAACCACAATATTTTGTTTGTTAATTTTTGAGTTTCGTTGTAACAAATAACAAAAAAATTTAATATGATAACGTTTGCAGTATAGATCGTATGCCATCAATAAACCACTCAGTTCGTCGAAATTCAATGCCAAAGGCAATAAAAAATTCATTAAAATAATGTTCTCATATTTCATTAAAATCTACCGGCAATAAAACAGCACCAAATTTTGCCAAAAGTATTTTTTGGGTGTACAAATAGGTATCTACATTTTAATACTCATTTATAGATGTGCTACCGTGCACCATCTGTATATTTACGATGAGCTACATGGTACATAGTATGTATAGTTGGTAGCCCAATAGTGGGATGATGCAAAGTATAATATTACATATAAATTTTAGGTAACTGATGTTGTTTATCAATCTGAAAAACAAACACATTATAGTATGTATAGAGGTGGGACTTATGGGGGTCCACCGTCATATACCATAATATATCAACCATAAAACATTAAATACGTGTCACATAAAATGTTTCAATCTTATAACGTTTTGGTTTAGTTTTTTTTTTTTTGGAATTTTATTTGATATCTAGAAACATGACATCTAAAATTAAAATAAAATATATCAGAAAAGCAACAGAAACGTAATACTCTGATTATATATTACGTTATATACTATGTATGCCAACATTTCTGACCAAACGAATGTATGTACATATATTTACGTACAAATATGTGTATGTCGCACGTGCAGAAAACACAAAAATATTTCATGTATCATCAATCTTGTATTAAGGTTTGAATTACAAACTATATTTGTGTCTCTTCAAATCACTTTGTAACGAAACAAGGACATGGACGTACGAATAAATCATATTTTGTTGTTGTGATTTGTGTTGTCGTTTGATGTGCAAGGTACAAAGTATTTTGAAGTGACACTCTGAAACAGGCATCTTAATTTATGATTATCTATTCCTTGTGTCAACAACAATAAGATGGCTGATGACATTCAAGAGAACTGTCATTGGAGTGGTATTTGACCTCAAACGCGACAATGATGGCACATACCGAGTCTTGTATAATCGCGAGATCAGGGATTTGCGACAAGTTATTTGATTCTAGTTTGATGAAGATCGTATATCTTCGCGTCATGTCTTCTTCTCCTCAGTTTTGGGCCATCACACTATCGAACCATACATCACCATGGGCCTAATGATTGCTAGAAATGACCAGTAGGTCATTTTTGGTTTTAAACCCCAAGTCTCTGACAGGCCCGGAAAACCTTGATGGATTTATTTTGAACTTTAATTAAATGTGGTTTCTAATGGACTTTTTGGTCCAGGATTACTCCTTTGCGACGAGGAAATAACTTTTCATTGATCCAAATACTCAAAACTATTTCGCAAATAAGCATACAAAGAGTTGTTGATTTCTAGCGGCTAAATCGTTCAACTAGATCCGCCATATATTTCTGGGTAAGTTTTTAAAGTTGTTCTAAGAGCACAAGAGACGGTATAACTAATTGTGGACTTAGGTAAACCAACATTCATTTTTTGGAAATCATTCGGATACATACATATGTTGTTGAGTAATTTTCGGTTTCAGCTTTACTGGTTTCTGTTTTTCATGATGACACGTTTTTCGTATAACTTCGAAGCTTGCGATTCCTCTCTCTTGATGGAGAATATTATGCTTTTCAAGGGCATTACGTAAGGATTTAGCCAAATGCGGTAAATCATTTTGTTAGAATATTTTCTTTTCTTCTACTTTTACGAAAGGTTGATCAATACTAATATTCATTTTTTTATAAGCAGCTAAATTAATCGCACCTTGGTTGCCATTGATCAACCCTACCGTAAGACCGACACGTTCAGTGCACATTTTAATATTTTCCAAAATTATGTTACAGAGTTGTACTGCTTTCAAATTGTAAACTGAAAAATAATTCAATGGAACTTTCCATTTTTTATTTAGGCCACGTAACATAAAAAATAAATATAAGAAGAGGAGAAATTGTTAAGAGTTTGCAATTCGGTTTCAATCTGCGATAGCATGTGAAAAATAAATCATCTTTCAGTACATCTCATCAGGCTATAGCGACTGAACTGCTAATTTATTACACTGATTTTTTCCTATATATAGGAATCAACTGTGCACTTGTAGTATTAGCGAATTTTTACATTCCCCTTTCTAAACTTTTAACAATTTCAATGTTATTGTATTTAACGCATACATGCGGTTACTATGTTCAAACTTTAAATGTACTGAAAGATGATTTATTTTTCACATGCTCGCAGATCGAAACTGAATTGCAAACTCTTAACAATTTCTCCTCTTCTTATAAATATTTATCAATTTGGAATATACCAAAATAATTTAAAGTTTGAATAAAAAATAAAGCTGAATCTGCCACTTCTCTCCTTCGTTCCTTACCGTTGTCGACAAAACCCTCAATTTTAGTGGTGATGCTGTTCATTACTAGGAGCTTTCTTAAATATTTCGGTCATTTTATTTTTTATTCATACATTGCGGTCATTTTTTCGAATTTTAGTAAATATTGCCTCATTCAAATATCATTGACTCCTGGTGATACAAATTTAACTGGTGACCATTTGTGAATTGAACTTGCAGATGGAAGTCTTAAGTTCCAAACATTTTTTAAATATTTATAAGCTGCGGCGTACTTATGAAAAAAACACTGTGCGAAGGTTTTATCAGCTTCTGTGTAATAATACGATGTTTTTAACAATAAATTACAAACACTTTTCATTGCATCGTTCACATCATCTTGCTCATTGATTATATCACCAATCTCTTTTTTCTTCACTAATTAAAATTTGTGTTTCACTTTACTATGATTTTTTATGATTTTATTCAGATTATTTCTACAAGTTTCGCGTTCTCCTTTTATATTTTTAACACAATGGAATATTTTTGCTACATTTCGAACAACTGTATGTATGTAACCATGTTCAAGATGGACACACTCACAGCAGCGATTAGAGTCAATAAACTTAAGAAATTCGGTATCTAAATCCATGTCATCGGTTTGAATTTCTGTTGATATCATTTTTGGTACGTCTTTACACAATATACTAGATGGTATATTTTGCGGCAAATCATCACTGTCTAACATCAGGCGAAAGATTAACTAACGCTGCACTTGAAGAATTGGGATGATCCTACATAGAGGAAACGTTCTTTGTAAATGGAGTTTGTACAGCATTTTTCGTTAATCTATGTCGTCCTAGATAAATTGGGTTAAAATATAACTCACACACAAAATAAATTTTATTTTTTAAATCCGCAAATAATAACTTTAAAGCTGTAAGCCAAAGGTTCGCTTTTTTTCATAGGTACTTTAGAAAAGCGTAAGTGTTTTTTAGATAACTGGTTTCCACAACCTGGGACAATACAAGTCGTCCAAATAGTTCGTTTTTCGTAGTTGTTCATATTCTTAACGAACTTGGAATTTCGCTTATTTTTTTTTTTTTTCAATTAAACAAATTTGTTCACGATAGTTTCACACAGGGAATTTTGACTGGTAGATTCAGCTAGAAAAATTAGGTAGCTCGTGATTACGAATTGATGCAATTTCGTCATCTTTTTACTCCTCCAATTTTTTTATATTTGTTTTATGGTTGCTCTTTTCTGATTTTATCGCAAAACAAAAGTCCGCACAAAAACGGGTTTAACTGTATCAATGTTGCCAAGTTATATTTAAGGAAATTGAATAAAAATCTGAATTTTTTATGGAAAATTATTTGCTCATCTGTTGAAGTTGCAATGAATATTTAAAGATTTAAAGACAAAGTAAATATTTTTCTTTAATTAACAAAACATTCGAATTCGTCTGATCTTTTCAAATTACAAACGGTTTCGTAAAACTTTTCCATTTTAAATTATAATTTTTAAATTTTTTGTGGAAATTGGTATAAAATAAATTTGGAAATTTTTGGAAAATCTGAAAAACTATTACCTTTGGTTTTTGAATAAAACAAACTGACAATACGGCAACAATGTTGCTTGAAATCATATAAATTAATGAAGCCAAACATTTTATTTATTTCATTGTCTCTTTCTGTCATATATGTACCTGTGTACATATAAATGTATTTGCTTATGTAAATGTAATTTGTTTTTGCTTTGGCATCTATCAAACTACTCAGTTTTATAAATTTAGATTTGTGGTGGATTCAGCGAGAAAAATTTGCTAGCTCGTGATCACGAATTGTTGAAATTTCTTCATCTTTTTTACCCCTTAAATCTTTCTGATTATTTTTTTAAAAGAGTAACCATTAGAAAAAGTAAAATAAAAATCGGAGGGGTAAAAAAGATGACGAAATTTTCAGATTGACGTTCACATAGGAAACCTTAGACCATATAATATAATGGACCGCAAGCAATGGCTTTTAACTGTCTCCATCATCTGCCGCGCAAAGTAGCCTTGTGACCGATAGGGTAACTATAGCAAGTATAATCAAAATTAGTAACCACAGATGTCGCTACCAAATTAAGTAGATTTGTTTATACCAACAGATGTCACTGCAACTTCATCCATCGTAAATCTTATAAATCTAAATAATAAATCTTATGTTGAACAAAGTTAAATAAAATTATCTATTTTATGGGTCAATAAAATAATTTTTTTCAATTATCGTTTTTTATTGTATTTATATGTAAATTTAAATTTGCAGTGACTTCTGTTGGTACTAAATGTATCTACTGAATTTTGTAGTGACATCTGTGGGTGCTAATTTTGATTATACTTGTTATAGTTACCCTATCGGTCACAAGGCTACTTTGCGCTGCAGATGTTGGAGGCAGGCTACTTTACAATTTTATATGGAAACGTCACTTCGCTTCATTCTATGTTCGTCGCTTCATTCTATTGTATGGTCTAAGTGGGAACCATCCCATTCAATTATTTTCCAATCAATAAGCAGTAGTTGCCTTCCTGATGATTGCGTTATTTTAAATATAGACTTAAAGCAGTTCAGTAATGAGTATCATGAAAGTTTGAAGGATTGTGAATCTAATCATAATCTCTTTGAAATATCAGATATACCTGTTATAAATTCAAAAGATCCATTAAAATCAAATGCCATAATTTAATTTACAGGCTACTGTGCATTTATAAAAATTACGTGTGATAAATGCATGCAATTGTTAACAAATTCAGATAAAAGTGCCACCCTAAAAGATATTTTCATTTGTGAAAAAAATTATAGAAAGCAATTGGACAATTTTGGTTCGTTAAAAGCGCCTTCACGTGAATATGCAGAAGTGGCTGGCCATATTAGTGACGAATATATTTGAAAAAATTTATATAAATCACTGTTATATTTAAAATATTTGGCTAACACTAACGGAAGAATGTTTATTAAAGATTAAAACCAGGTTTCCTACGTTTCTTCCCAATAAAGATTCAAACTGCTTCGACCATTTGAAAAATATAAGTTTTTTTTTTAAACGGCAAATGGTCAATACAAAATTAACCTTGAACGCGTATTTATGGTTGTCTTCGTTCCTTCGTTCATTCGGTCTGAATTTTTTTTTTAATCCAATCAACGGAACACAAACGAAAAATAACGTCATTTTAGAGGAAAACGATTGATTAAAAACAAAATTCAAACCGAATGAACGAAGGAACGAAGGCAACCATAAATCCGCCTTTAATAAAATAAAAAGCAAAACTATAGGAAAACGGAAAAATGTTGGCAAGAATACAAAAGTTGCAAAAAAATTAAAAATATTGAAAAAATAAAATTTTAAACTTAAAATAATCGCTTAATTATAATATATTATATTTTCGACAACGTAATGGTTAGTAATTGATCGATTCTCTTTGTACCTTGTCAACAATTTTGCGCCCCGGTTTCGAAATTTCATATTGTCATAATTTTAACGAATTTCTCTATACGTTAGCGAAAACGGCATCTGCACTTTTCAAAAGAAACCCTTGATTTGAGAAGCACCAATTTTCCCCAGAAGTTTCCTAGGAAATTTGGCTATTGACGTAGAACTACGTCTTTGTTTTCATTATATATGGGGGGTAATGTAAACCAAAATTTCAATGTGATGACGCGTGTCACGGAATTGACGTAGTTACGAAATTTATTTGATTAAAACAATGTCTCTGGATAAATATAAATGTAATGTTTTAAAAACTGTAAAAATCAAACCCAGTAGAAGTGTATTGAAAACAAATTAAAACAACCAATTATTAATATGTATCTTGATTTCAATTTTAATTAAATAGTGATGAACTTGATCAAACATGCTGCACGCCATATTAATTTAAAGCTATAAAATTAAAATTCAAAATTTTTTTATTTTAACCTATGCAATCATAGAAAAATGTATAATCGCAAATATCAGGCCGAAATTGTTTGATTTAACTCATCAAAACTAATTTGATTTAATTCGTCATTTGGATCGTCAATATTTTAAAATAAATTATACCTAGTAAGCTTTTAATAATATAGCAAGAGATTTATGTCCGCTTTAGACGTACCAACATTTTTTTCTCAATAAAAAATGAAGATATTAGTACATTATGATTTTCATTTGTAAGACAAGAACAAAACTATAAACAAACAATGGGTTTTTTTTCTTTTTTTTTTCCAACAATTGTTACTATAAAAATAAATGTTACTATAAAATATACTTGACCCGAGTATATTTTTGATATTTTATAGCAACAAACACAATAAAAATGGCGATTTGTGAAATTTTGGTATTAAAGTCGTATATAAACCTTAACAGCACATTATTATGGGACGCCATTAGGGTAGAGCAAGTTTTGGAGAAAGGCGCTGGGAGATATATAAAATCAAATGGTATGTGATGAGGAGGTGGGATTCGGTGACAAAAGATAATTAACATTAATTCTGATTTTGTATTATTTGTGTTTTATTATTTTGTATTCTCGAATGGTCCACAGTGTGAGTCCAAACACTGAGTGGAGAATTATATTGGTCAATTCTGATGTTGCTCACATAATATTGTGGAACGGCACAAATTTTCAGAAAAGAAATTTTGAACATTGTGGATGCTCTCTAGACGTAGTAATTTAAATACTTAAGGTTCAAAAGTATACTAGAGATGTACTTATAACTGGATCTAATTGTTGAAGGTCGAAGATGAAAACACATTTCAGTTCTAAGTAATCTAACAAGGGAACCTTTTGAATTGTTAAATTAAAAAAATTATAAAAACTATTTTAAGTTGTAGTACTCTGTGAAACAATAACGGAACGATTTTTTGTATCGTCAACCAAGCCCTTTTTAGGTGTTAAAACCACTACTTAATTTAACCTCAAATTTTTTTTTTTGATAAAACATATAATTCCTCATAAATAGTACAACTAATCCATAGCAAATTAGATAATCAGCGTTGCATCTCTATGTTTGTAGGGGACGAAATTACCTTTTTTCCGTAAATTAAGGGGTGATTTAACCGCCTAAAAAGGGCTTGATGCCGATAAAAATAATGGTTCCGTTATATTCTCACAGAGTACTACAACTTAAAATAGTAGATTTTATAATTTTTTGAATTTGACAATACAAAATGGTTTCTTTGTAAGATTATTTGTGGGTCTGTGATTTGGCGGCATGAGAGTAGGAGATTTATATTGTGAAGACCAACTGTTATATTGGGGAAGAGGTCTCCAAATTTAAGAAACTTACTGCCCAAAATAACAGAAAATATTTGTAAAATATAAATGGTTGGTTTCGTGATCTTTAACGGACGCTTTGTGGGAAAAGTGTTGTCCAAGGAGCCGGATAGACCCAATTTTTTATTTTATTTTAAAACGGCATTCCATTGTGGCATAACGAATTGAGAAATATAAAATTTAGTATTGTATAAACAATAAAAATAATAAAATAATAAAAATTATGTACAACGGGTAATCAACGTTTAGGCTGATACAGTTTAATGCATAAAGATGGCAGCATTAGACAATTAACGGTTTTTTAAAATTTGTAATTTCTAAATTTTGGTTTCACTTAAACTGTACAAATAAAGTTTTCTCAATTGTACGTTAATAGGTTGTGTCTTGGATACAAGCTCGTCAGTTTTAGGCAACTCAACTCAAGCGAAGCGCTAGAGCGAGAAAGATGCCTTATATCCCGGCTATTGATGACTTTTAACAAGTATTAAGTCGAAAAGTACTTATCCGATTTTCATGAAACAAAGCCAGACTTATAGACCTTGATCAGATAAGAAAAAAATGGTATGGCTAAGATCTTTAGGTGGTCAGACTCCAAAGTTATAGACGCGTAAAGATTTCCTTTGTAATACATTCACGTAAAAAACAAAAACAATAAAAGTATATAATAGAATACATACTATGTTCAACAATTTTTTTTGCCTTTAAACGAATGAATGAAAATGTTTTTGTTTGAATGTATGTATATAAAATAGTTATACATGCAAGTCCAATTATTACGTAGGAGTATTATAAAAGTTTTGTTTATATTTCTTTATTGTAGGATTGGTGCCTAACGGTATAATGTAGATATTATATAGACGGCATTGTTGAGATGCCGGTAATGCGATTACATCCTGTAATGGGTTTCCTACTTTTTTAAGTTAAATCAATGCATATGTTAATTAGGCGTAAATTCACTTTCATTCTGGTCTCTCTATATCAACTTTTTGCTGAGATATCTGACCTTGAATCAAAAAAGATCGCACAGTAAACTTTAGGACAGCCTTCAAAACTTCAGTAAATTTCCTACAAGACTCTTTAATGACTAGTTGAGAACAAATTTTTTTTCACCCTCATTACTTATTTGAAAAAAGTACAAAAAAATGACTTTTTAGGTTGTCTTAGTAAATCTACCGTTACTTTACAAATATTGATGAAAAGACTAATGTTGCTAGGTCATGTTACAGTTTAATGTACTCCTAATAGCCCTGTATTATTTTCAAATTGATTCATCCAACCGTTTTTAAATTTTACAAAACAATTAAAGGAACAAGTGATCATCAAAATAAAAAACGACTTTTTTCACATTTTGCGTTAGTTATTTGTTAATCCTTAACGATCGTAACATTTTTTTGCAATACTCGCCCATAAGAGACGACAGAAAATTAAATAAAGTTCTGGAATATGCCCAATTATGATGGAACTTGGCCATTTCTTATCCGATTTTGATGAAATTAGGCACGTGCCTTAGAAATGGGATTCTAAACTGATTTTTGGATAAAGTTCCAGAATTTTACCAATTGTCATAGAACTTGGAAATTTTTGTATCCTATTTTGATGAATTTCAGCATTCACGATGAAAATGAGATTCTTAAATTATTGATAAAATAAATCATTAAATACATGGAATAAACATTTTAGTTTTTCACTTTTAAAGCACATATCGAATTTCTTTTATTCGTTTAAGGAATAGGCAAGCGCCTTCCAAATTAACCATATAAATTTAACCAAAAATAATTTTAGAGTTTTATTTCTATAGTACATGCTGAATTTGTTTAAAATCGGATAAAAAATGGCCAAGTTCCATCCTAATACGGCTTATTCCAGAATTTCATCTAAACATAATTTTAAAACTAAATTTTCATTACACATGCTGAATTTCATCAAAATCATACACACAAAAAAATAAAAGGTCACCACAACACCGAATCGGTGTTACATAGTGTCCCACCGATCGGATATTTATAATTTGAATCCAATCGGATATTATAATAAAAATGGCATAAAATACATTTGGATAAAAACTTTTACACCGCATAAAACACAAACAGGAACATTCATCTTTAGGAAAACACCTAGAGGTGCATTTTATTAAATCCAGAAGGAGTTTTTATAAAAATTTATCTTTTCGGATAGATAAAAATATTTATGAATCATTATAAATATTTTAGAAAAATAAAATACTTTTTCGGATAAAAAACCAATTAACACCGCACATTTTTTGAGTGTATGGTTTTTATCCCATTGGTATTTTATTTTAATGTATATGATTTTAATATGTTCCGAAGATTGTAAGATTGTTTGTTTGTCCTTCTCATCAGGCCGCTGCGACTAGACTGATTGTATCACAATTTAAATTTTATTATACAGGAGGAATATGCAGGTTGTTTTAGCGAATTTAACTAATATAGCCAAAATCTCTTACAATTTTACTTTTTCACGAAAACTCCAAACGGTGTAAATATTTACTCCGATAGAACGAAAATAATCTCTGGGAAGCACTTTTTAAAAAAATCCGCTGTTGACAACTTTTGCGTTTACTCCGAACGGTGCAAAAGTATACTGTTCGATCCTTTTGGATATTTTAAAATTTGTACCCGATCCTGCGGAGTTAATATGGTACTATTGGATAAAAAATAAAGTTTTTTTCGGATAAAATACCATTCACACCGCAATATTTTTTTGTGTGTATAAGAAATGGCCAAGTTCCTACCTAAGTGGCCATATTCCAGAACTTTAGCTTAAATTCATTTTAGAATCCCATTTCCATCGCCCATACCAAATTTCACTAAAATCGGTTCAGCAATAGCCAAGTTCCATCCTAGTTGGCCATATTCCAGAACTTTATCCAAAAATCACTTTAGAAGCCCATTTCCATCGCGAACATCAAATATCACTAAAATCGGTTAAGAAATGGTTCAGTTCCCTCCCAGTTTGCCATATTCCAGAACTTTATCCAAAAATCACTTTAGAATCCCGTTTCCATCGTGCATGCTGAATTTCATCAAAATCGGATAAGAAACGGCCAAGTTCCATCCTAGTTGGCCATATTCCAGAACCTTATCCAAAAATCATTTTAGAATCCCATTTCCATCGCGCATACCAAATTTCACAAAACTCGGATGAGAAATGGCCAAGTTCCATAATAATTGGGCATATTGCAGAACAATATTTAATTTTCTGTCGTCTCTTATGGGCGAGTATTGCAAAAAAATCTTACGATCGTTAAGGGTTAACAAATAACTAACGCAAAATGTGAAAACAGTCGTTTTTTAATTGTTTTGTAAACTTTGATCAATCTGTCCGGAAAAACGGTTGGACCTAGTCTTTTCATTAATATTTGTAAAGTAACGGTAGATTTACTAAGACAACCTAAAAAGTCATTTTTTTGAACTTTTTTCAAATCAGTATTAAGGGTGAAAAAAAATTTGTTCTCAACTAGTCATTAAAGGGTCTTGTAGGAAATTTACTGAAGTTTTGAAGGCTATCCTAAAGTTTACTGTGCAATCATTTGTTGCTGAGATATCGATGATCAAAGGCAAAAGGATCTTTTTTGATTCATGGTCAGATATCTCAGCAAAAAGTTGACGTAGAGAGACCAGAATGAAAGTAAATTTACGCCTAATTAACATATGCATTGATTTAACTTAAAAAAAATTTCCCGAGCCAATGGATCCTTACAAAAACAAAAAAAAAAATCGAACTTTTTGCGTGATAACGGTATCGCACAAAAATGTTCCGCTCAAAAGTCTCAAAACTAGAGATTTGAAGCTTTAAAATGCTTTTTGGATAAAGTTCTGGAATATAGCCAGTATAATTTTGTATAATTTTGACTACTTTCGGTATTAAGTTCTAGAATACGATTTTTCTTGTTAAATTGGATGCCTGTACCGCTGTACCCATGTTACTGAAGCTTTTGACCTGTTTGTCTATTGTTGTATAAGTAAATAAATGTTGGTTAAAATAGAAAACAATACTGTCAAAACTGTCACACCAAGTTTATGACATAGGTGAATGCTATCCCCATTTAAGACACCAAAGACCGATGTTCTGATCATCTCGTGAGGTTTCAGCCCTTTATATTTTACTACTTTAAAATAATAAAATATTTTCTTATCTAACACCCCTCAATTGTTAGTTTTATGTAATAGGGGTGTTAGAAAAATACAATTTATTATTTTAATGTGTTTGCAAAATTTTGTCCACCGTCTGTATATTAATTATATACGGCGATTGTCTGTTGCTTGACGTGCAGTATTTGCACAAAAATCAATTTGTTTTAAAAAATTTTTTTTCCTGTATACAGAAAAAATTTAATTAGTTTGATTGTATAAGTAGTGAAAAATGGTGGTTTCATTCTCTCATCCTACCTGAAATGTAGAAATATTTTCTTCTACGATTTTTCAATCATTAACACGTTAATCGCCATGTTAGTCATATGTGACTGACACTAAGAAGTTCTACATGAGCCATGTCAGACATAATATGTCGACATACGGGATTTAGTAGAAGGCCACGTTAGTCATTGATTTCCGACGCAAACGATACATTTGCTGTATCTTTAAAAAGCTGAGCCTATCAGGAGCAAAACCAGAAAATTGCTTGAGTAAGTTCGATTATCGTGATTATCGGGTTTCGCGTTAAAAAAGTATTAAAACACCTCTAATTAATTGAGCCGTTAATTCGCCAATCCCGGTCTAAAGAAAAAATTAAATCCGATTTCAAAGCTACATTTAATTACAAATGTTATTAAATTTTTTAATTAAAATAGTATTTTATGGTACATACGATCAACTTTCAGACGATTTTAGTGCAAAAAATCGTAAACTTGGGTATTATTGCAAAAAAAAAACAAATTAATTTTTTTTTTGTTGTCTGTGGGTGTTTTGTGATAATAAAACATTAAAACGTAAAATTAATTAAAGTAATACCATAGACAATCATAATAGATTTCTCATTTGACTAAAAACACAAATAAAAAATAAAAACTTTCCATTCAAATGTTATCGGTGTATTGCATATATGTTACGTATTATACCGGGTGATTTTTTTAACCTGATACACTCAAATATCTCGGAAAATAAGCACTCTAAGAAAAAACTGGTAGAGATCAAAATTTAATTAATCCGCGGGGGAAATACACTAGTGTTAAAATTAGAACCCCCTCCCCTCCTTGTAGGTGGGGCGGGGGGTAACTTTGAAACTAAGATAGGAACCCCAATTTTTTATTGCAGATTCGGGTTCTACGGCTCAAAAATACATAGGATTTGGCTGAAGCATTTTTTTCCATTCATGATAGATGGCGCTGTAATTGAGAACCTACGCAAACGATTCTGCAATACGTCTGCAATAAAAATACCATGGTTTTGTTGTAAATTCACGAAGTTAGTCTTAAACAATTTATTCATTTTGCAAATTTCGAATAATTTGGAAAAGGGTGCTTGATTTACATGAGTCCCCTTGCCTCATCATCTTTCAATTAAATTACGTGCTCAAAATGATGGCCTTCGACTTCAATGCACTTATTAAACTGCTTTTCAAACGACTGTACACAACTGAGGAGTGTGTCTGCTTGAATTTCAGCACAAGCATTTCTGATTCGCTCAATCAGATTCTCACGTGTTGTTGGTTTTTGTTTGTAAACTTGGTCTTTGAGATAGCCCCACAGATTTTGGAAATCTGGCGAAGTAAGATCTGATGATCAGGCAGGCCAATTTACCGGACCAGCTCTCCCGATCCACCGACCATTGAAATCACGATCAAGTACTACACGTGCTACCAACGAATGGTGTGCGGGATAACCATCATGTTGAAACCACATGTTCCTTCGCACTTCTAGCTCAAGTTTTCAAATAATGTTGGCAGTTCATTTTCTAAAATATCTCGATACATTTGACCATTTAAGTTGCATTCAATAATGTGTGGGCCGACGAGTTTGTTGCCAATTATTACACACCACACGTTGACAGTCCAAGGACGCTGATGTTCAACTTGGCGAAGCCAGTGCGGATTTTCAACACTCCAGTAATGCATGTTGTGGCGATTAACCGTTCCATGGTTTGTGAAAGATGACTCGTCGGAGAACAACATGCATTGAAAAAAAATTGGGTTTTGCTGTATCTGTTCACGTTCCCAATGACAAAAAGTTACCCGAGTTTGGTAATCAACGCCATGAAGTACTTGGTGTAAAGACACATGATACGGATGATACTTATGACGTTTTAAAGTTTCCCAAACACTGGTCTGGGACAATCCGGAATCGCTAGCTATTTCTCGTGTACTAATATGAGGATTATGAGCTACTGCAGCCAATACATCAATTTCATTATTTTCTTCGGTGACTGTTGCTGGACGAGTCCTTTTTTCGGTTGAACGCTTCCATCAGTAATAAATTATTTGACAGTACGCTGAAATGACGCACGTGACCGAATCCTATCCGGAAAACGGGAAGCGTAGAGTGTGACAGCATTATCAAGACTCCGGCCAGCTTCTCCATAAACCATAGTATTGATAGCTTTACACAGGTATTGTTGTTTTCGAAATAATCAAACAATTTCATTAATTTGAAAGCCGATTTAATCGCATGTTCGTGGGTTACGATAATGACACGCCATTTTTCAGTAATTGAACATTTAAGAAATACAAATAGTTTAAGACTAACTTCGTTTAATTACAACGGAGCCATGGTATTTTTATTGCTGCCATATTGCAGAATCGTTTGCGTAGGTTCTCAGTAGGAGAAATCGAAAAAATTGAATATCGTCAATTACAGCGCCATCTACCATGAATCGAAAAAATGTTTCAGTCAAATCCTACGTATTTTAGCCGTAGAATCTGAATCTGTAATAATTTGAGAGATACAATCATGAAGGGCCAGTAATTACGTCATTAATCAAACGATTTCTAGATCAGCCATCAACTAATTATGAATCGATCAAGCATCTAAGAAGCATATGTGATACGTCTGATAAAGTCCTTCGTGGACTAAAAGTGAAGCAGCTGCAGATACCAGAGATCCGTGGTTAATCCATTTGATTCTACAAAAGGTTGATGACGGAACTCGAAGGCGATGGTCCGTAAAAGCAATCAATACGTCTCTACCATTGTTTGAAGTTTTTCTTAAATGTTTGCAAGACCGATGCATGGCTTTAGAGAATTGTGATATAAGCAATCCTAAACGAATATCACAAAAATCAACGAAATCATTTTTTGTCAATACGTCTAACGAGAAGCGGACCCAATCTTTAGCCGGCGTCAATCCATCTACAACTGGTATGAAGTGCAAAATGTGCTCGGGCATGCATAAACTTCATGAGTGTGATCGCTTCGGAGCCCTTTCTTTAAACAAGAAGATAGAGTTCGTGATACAATTCCGATTATGCTTTAATTGCTTGTATGCTGGTCATGATAGCAAATCATGTTCATCTACAGGTTCGTGTTATGTTTGTCGTCGACATCATCATACCTCACTTCATGATCCGAATTTCACGCAAAACGAAATAGTGACATCCACAGTGGCTCCATCACAACACCAATCAGATTCAAAAATAACCAGTGAATCCAAAAGCATTGACCAACAAAATCATCAATCAACGAGCAATTTATTAACGAGTCACATTTTGGAAAATGGTTTACAGTTCAACCAATCAATTCTACCTACAGCTGTAGTGAACCTGTTGGACAAACATGGCAGGCCGGTTAAATGCAGATTATTGCTTGATTCCGGTTCACAAGCAACTTTAGTGTCATCATCATGTGTAGATAAACTACAACTAGAACGGAAAAATTGCAGAACACCAATAGCTGGTTTAATAGCTTCTGCAACAATGCGTGGTGCTTTAAAAATTCGAGTCATACCAGCAAACAATAGTGATGGATGTATTGAGCTTGATGCTTTGATTATCGACAAGTTGAACTCAAAATTGCCTAAAGTGGATCAACAAATACTTGATCAATGGCCAGAGTTGCAAAACGAAAATCTAGCAGATCTACCATCCAATGAATTAACTCGAATTAATCTCCTTGTTGGGGCAACCTACTTCTTTCAGATATTGAAATCTGAAAAGATAACAGGGCCGTATGGTTTAAT
Source organism: Tipula helvola (assembly GCA_963556165.1). Classification (NCBI taxonomy): domain Eukaryota; kingdom Metazoa; phylum Arthropoda; class Insecta; order Diptera; family Tipulidae; genus Tipula; species Tipula helvola. The sequence continues at coordinate 267,366,336 of OY744481.1, forward strand.
TGCAAATGACACAACGTTGGGATGGAGAGTCACAGGAGGCTCCGCAGTGAACTGCTCGACGTTCAATATCTGTCAGACTGGTTTTAATATTGATGAAGCTTTAGAAAAGTTTTGGACAGTAGAGGAACTTCATGATGAAAAACAGTTAAAACCGGAACATCAACAATGTCAGTCCCTTTTCCAAACTACAACTGTTAGAAATGAAAATGGGAGATATGAAGTTCGTCTTCACTTCTCGAAGGATCCAAAATTGCATCTTGGAATTTCATTGAATCGAGCGATAAGTCGTTTAAAATCTGTTGAACGTCGTTTACAAGGTGATGAATCATTAAAAATTGAATATATCAAATTCAGGAAGGAGTATTTAGCTGAGAATCACATGATCGAATGTGAACCTAGTGAATCATCGAATGGAGAGTGTTTCTATCTTCCTCATCATCCAGTAATTAAACCAGATAGCATCACAACGAAGGTTCGCTTAGTTTTTGATGGTTCAGCAAAAACTTGCACATCTTACTCGCTTAACGATGTATTAATGACGGGACCAACGATTCAACCAGAGTTGATAGAAACTCTCATTCGATTTCGAAGACATCGAATTGCAATGGCGGCAGATATAAAACAAATGTATCGCCAAGTGATTATTAACGGTGATGATTGTAACTACCAGCGTATTGTATGGCGGGAGCAGCCTAATGACCCAATAAAGCACTTCAATCTTCTTCGTGTAATATATGATACAAAATCAGCGTCGTACTTGGCTATGCGTAGCCTAAATCAAGTTGCAGATGATAACAGCGAAAGATTTCCAATAGCCAGCCAAACCATCAAATCAAATTTTTACGTGGATGATATGTTAATGGAGCTGATTCAGTATCAAACGCAAAAATTCTATGTAACGAAATTAAATTAGTGTTAAAAACAGCACGGTTTGAGCTGAGAAGTTTGTGTCAAATTCATCTTTACTGCTGGAGGAAATAGAGGATAATGATGAATCATCTGATCCAGTTATGGTGGATAAGGCTGATGAACACAAGGTACTTGGTCTCTACTGGGATCGCAGAGATGATTATTTTGGATTCAAGGTGTCTACTGAAGGATTTCATTGAACAGCAACAAAGTGACAGTTCCTGCCCTTCTAGGTTGTTTGACCCGTTAACGTCCGATTTGTCTCATACTTGGGTGCAGCTATATACCGATCCAAAGCAGCTGGAAGAATCGATATTGCCAATTTGATAGCGAAACTCAACTGCACGGGTTTTCCGATGCCAGCAAATTGGCCTACTCAGCGTGTGTTTATGTGCGGAATATAAATGGTTCCCAAGTGAAAGTTCGGCTAGTTGCTGCCAAGACAAAGGTAGCACCCTTAAAAACAATCACAATTCCTCGCCTCGAATTGTGCGGTGTCGTTTTACTTGCTAAGTTAATGAAGCAAATAAAACAAATATATAACATAGACAATAAATCTGTTTTTCTCTGGACGGGCTCAGAGATCGTACTCCGCTGGTTAGCGCAGCATCCATCAAGCTGGAAGGTATTCGTGGCTAATCGCTGTACTAACATCAACGAAATAATACCAAATGTTCATTGGCAGCATGTCAGGTCTGAGGATAACCCTGCAGACTGTGCGTCTAGAGGTGTGATGCCAAAACAGCTATTGACTCATCAGTTATGGTGGAACGGTCCGAAGTGGTTACATCATAATCAAGCTGAATGGCCAATATATCTAAAAACCACTAGTTTCGATGCTAGCGAAAAAGAATCGAAAACTCTAAAAATGTTAACTATTAAAAGTGAATCAAATTTTGTACTTGGATTAGTAGAATCACATTCGTCGTACACCAAGATTATTCGCATTAACGCATATATATTAAAATTCACTGAGATTTTGAGAAAATCAACTAAACTTGTGCCACGACTGCTTCATACGAAGGTTAACATTAAACGAAAAATTGGTTGTCCACTAAATGCCATTGATTTGAGAAAGGCTGAATTCATACTGATAACCAATCTACAAAATATTGTCTATCAAGAAGAGTTCAAGCAGTTAATCCATTTATTTGTGAAAATGGTTTGCTGAGAGTTGGCGGCAGATTGGAAAATTCTAATCTTCCATTTAGCTAAAAACATCCAATAATCATTCCTTGTCGTCATTTAATTAGTGAGTTGATCCTAAGACATCTTCATGTTACGCACTTTCATGCTGGATCTGCGTTACTAACTCATTTGAGCCGCCAACTGTATTGGATTACCAAGGTTAGAAAAGTAGCTCGTGATATTGTAACTAATTGTACTATTTGTTGTAGATTAAATTCCAAGCCGCAGCAACAGCAGATGGGAATATTGCCAGAGTCACGGGTTACATCTGCAAGTCCATTTCTTTTTACATGATTAGATAATGCTGGTCCAATTATAATCAATTCCAAGAAGGGAAGATGTGCTAAGCCGATAAAAGCATATGTTGTGTTGTTCATTTGTATGTCCGTAAAAGCCATACATCTTGAGTTGGTAACTGATGCATCTACCGACTCATTCATAAATGCTTTAAAGCGATTTGTCAGCAGGAGGGGTTTGCCAAAGAAAATACATAGCGACAATGGCACTAATTTTTTGGGTGCTCAACGAAAATTGGATCAAGCTTTATCCGCTTTTATTCCTATCACTGATCAACAAGACGTACAAGATTTTGTCGCCCAACAAGGTATTACGTGGAAATTTATACCACCTGCTGTCCTGAACTTTGGCGGACTTTGGGAGTCTGCGGTCAAGATGATGAAACGCCCTCTCTACAAAACCGTCGGCAATACAAAATTTTGCTACGAAGATTTAAACACCATTTTGTGCCAAATAGAGGCTGTGTTGAACTCGCGACCAATCATCCCAGTTACTGAGAATGCAGAGGAACTACTTTTATCACCTGCTGATTTTTTAAATATAACCAATCTAATGTTCCCACCAGCAGAAAGTTTAATCGATGTAAAAGAAAACTACCTGAATCATTATCAGCTAATTCAAAGAAGATTGGACATGTTTTGGAAGCGCTTCTCTACGGAATATTTAAACCATATACAGGAGAGATTCAAGTGGCAGCGAAAGTTTATTAATATCCAAATAGGAGATTTGGTTTATATTAAGTCAGAAGGCACACCACCACTTTCATGGCCCATTGCCACAGTCGTCGAACTTCACCCTGGTAAAGACAGTGTCGTACGAGTTATCACAGTACAAAATTCAACTAAGTCCAGATTAAAACGTCCTGTGTCCAAATTGATAAGGATTCCAATTAGGGAGCAAGTCCCTAATGGTGGCCGGAATGTCAATACCGCGGTGGATTTGGTCAACATGTCAACATAAAATAATTAACACGAACATTTTTTGGAACACAATTTATTTTGTTATCTTCTATTTTTTTTCTGTTGATGCATGTGTCCTTCTCTAGATTATCTCATTTACCTAAAAGAAAAAAGTAATGTTAATCTTATAATATTGTAAACTTTATTAATTTGTATACTTAGCTTCGTTTTGATTTTGATATGTAATTCAATTTTTGACACAAGGTTTTTTGTTGTTATTTTTGTTAACAGTTCAGTGGCTTTTTTTATATTCTTGATGTTGTCACACTGTTGTGAAATAGCTTTCGATACAGCTGTCTCGTTTTATTTTATATCGTAAAATTTTTGTTGATTTCTTTCCCCGGGAACGAAATCGAAAAAAGCAAAATATCTCTCCTCATATAAAACACAAAGGACAGGAGAGGAGAGGTATTTTATTTTGTTGGATTTCGTTCCAGAGGAAAGAAACAAAACAAAATATTTGTTCTCGCCTTTCGCAAAAAGAGAGAAAATAAAAGAACCAAATGTGGAGTGAATTTAAGCACTGATCATAAGTTAGTTTTTATGATAATGACAAGTGATAAATGTTTCACCAAAAGTAAAAAAATCTCACTCACTTATCAATTTAAAAACTTATCGAATTTTCATAATGACAAGTGATAAGCGTTGCACACCAGAATGTCTATAACTTATCAAATTTTTATGCTAAGTTGTAATGATCCATGCGTAAGGTGAAATTTGGCAATTTATCAACCGATTACGTTGAAACTCGACAGGTACAATGAAAATGGGATTCTAAAATGATTTTTAGATGAGGTTCTGGAATATGGCCCAGTAGGATGGAGCTGGGCTATTTATAAACTGATTTGAATGGAACTCGACAGGTACAATGGAATTGGAATTCTAAAATGATTTTTAGATGAAGTTCTGGAATATGGTCTAGTTGCATCATAATTGACAATATTCCAGAACTTAATCTAAAAATCATTTAAGAATCTCATTTCCATCGTGCATGCTGAATTTCATCAAAATCGGATAAGAGACGGCCAAGTTTCTTCCTAATTGGACATGCGGTTATGTTTGTGACAGATTCCTTATGTGGCAGGGTTAATTGTTTAAACCTCACTTCTACCTGGTGCATTTATGTTCCCAAACGAAATCTACGCCAAAGGAAATTTTTATATGTCCCATGCCACAGGACTGAATATGGAAGTAATGAACCGACGGCTCCTATGTCTAGAATATTTAATGAATATTATCTTTTTTTCGATTTTTCGAGGTCAAGAGAGATTTTCCGTGCTGCAATTCGTAAGTGTGAATTTTAAACTCATTTCCACCGCCCACGTTTAATTCTATCATAATCGGTGAAGAAACAGGTAAGCTTCACTTTAATTGGCCACTTTCCAAAATTTTATTCAAAAATCATCTTAGAATCCAATTTCCATCGCCTATGTCAAATTTTATCATAAACGTGTATCACAATCATAGTTTTATAATAATAAAAATTGAACAAAAGTTCTCATCTTACAATAACAGGGGAAACAACGTTTTTAACAGACTTCCGTCATGCCACTATCATTTGTAGCTCTTATCAATTTATTTGAGTAGTGAAATTTTTCTTATTGATATTTTGGATAATTATCATTAAATGTAGTTGATTATTGATAAGTAAAAACTTTTGGTGTAACAGAACTACAAAAAACTTATCAAAAACCTCAAACGTATCGCTTATCAAAATATTACTTATCAATTTTTCATTTATCATTTCGCGAATTAGAAAATTATCAAAAATTATGATAAGTTGATAAGTAATAAGTGATAAGTAGTTGGTGCAATAGGGCCCAGATCGTAACAAACATTTGAAACAATATCCAAGAAACGTTCAAAAATAACCATTAGGTTTTTGGAAACTATGGTTTCATTTTGCTACATGGATAGCATTCAGAATGCGTGTTACCTCGTTTACATTCTAGAATGATACAAAAGGTTAGATTTTATTATACATTCTGTTATATACAAAGTTAGCTTTGTAAGGTATATTACTTATGATATTTTTTTGGTACAAAGCTTTCTTTTGTTTTTTCAAAATATAAAATCTTGTAATTTTTTTCTTCATTCATTTTTTATTTCACAACACTTTTCATATAAAATAATCATTATTTTACAAAATATTTCTTTTTATCTATTGACAAAGAATAAAACCACAAATATTTGCTTCAATTATTATTTGACAAATATACGTACGCGAAAACGAAATTCGACCGAAATGACGTAGTTTGATAGAAATTCGTCGATGACGTTTTTCGGGTAAATTTCAAGTATATGGCCTCAGAGGACTGCTTTGATAAAATCGTCATAATCGAAAAAAATACAAATTGTGAAAGAGTGACAAAAGTACACATTTAATTTCTTGCCCTATTTTTTAGCTTCACTACTGGCATTTTATTGTATTAGATTTCATTTTCTTTCAAAGAAATATACACACTTAGTTTTCCTTAACAGGTTTTAGATCACCATATTCCAGAACCAATTCGAAATATACAACAACCGACAACCCTCTGAAAGTTTATCTTTTTAGGAGGAATATCACCTTAACGATTTAATTGGCAGCTGTCAATAAATAGCTACCGACCTATCACATTCCAGCTTGCTACGTTGTCTCTATATTCAGATATTTTTCAATGGACAATTAAACTCGCTATAATTACAAAAAAAGGTCAATAAATGCCAATTAATTAAAGCGCTACATAGCTATTAAATTGAATATTTTATTTTTTAATAATATTAAATCGCACTAAATGTTTCCCTTTCGTTCATCATCTTCATCCTGTTATGTACATAATCAATAATAAAAATTTACAAATCTCATCTTGTGCGGCGCACCATAAAAAAAAAATCCTCAAATCGATATACCATTAATGGTTAATTCAATTTGCATTATGACAATCGACAAGGCAAATCTAACTAAATGGGGAAATTATTTTCATTTTGCTATAAAAAAATGTCGTGACTCATTAATTTTCGTCTCATTGAATTCAAGACACATAAATACATACCGAACGCAAAGAAAATAAAAATCTTTTGTAAATACAGCAAAATACATTATTATTATTATTTATATTGATGTAAGCAACCCAAACAAAAAAAAAAAAATGTTCCGGAGGGGGCTAAAGAACACACAGAATCTAATTTAATTTCTGCCAAAACATTGGATACGTCAAAGTGTGTATATGTATGTAGGTAGGTACTGTAATAATTTCATTGTTTGATAAGATTGGATTTTTATTCGTTGTTGTGTTTTTGTTGTTGCCGTGTGCGCTTGTTCGTTTCTCAATTTATTATCATTTTTTGTGATGATTGATTGTTTGACGTGATTTTTCTAAATTGCGAAATTTGATAAATAATTTGATTACACATTACCAAAAATAAATAATTCTGTTTTGCTGTGTAATCTTTAAAATAATAATAAAGAAAATTATTTTTTGTTCCACCGTATAGTAAATATATAGCAATTTACCACACTGTATTGCAGATCTACAAATTTCAAAACTGTTATACCGAAAAAAAATATGAGAGCCGCACTTAAACTTCCTTTTAGGAATAAAGCAATGATAACAGTATAATTATGTAGAAAAATGTAAATAATAAGGTAATAAAATAAAAAGATCTCGAAAGTTGGTTGTATTTCCCTTCCGAAAAGCTATGAAATAAAATCATAACCATAAAACTAAAAATATAAATTTTTAATTAAAAAGTTTGTGCACAAATAAAATTAAAAAAAAAATCAGAACAAGGTTATTTTTATTTTATTTTTAATTATTGTAATAAGAAAGTTATTTACTCTGAAATAGCACTTAGATTATTCTTAAAAATAAAATTGTTTTTGTAGTGTTTTGTGGTTGCGAAATATAATTGAAATTAATTTTGATTATGATTACATAAAACGAACTTTTCTTTTTTGTTTTGTTTTCTTTTTCTGTCAATATTAATTCTTTATTATGTTATTAAATCATCAATAAAAATGAGATAAATAAATGTAAAAGTTTTGAATATTATTTTACTTAATTAACGCCTAACTAAAAAATTTAATTATTTCAATTTTATGAGGAATCCCAAATCAATAAAATTTATTTATTTGTTTCTATATAATAAAAACTTATTGAACCGACTATTAATAAATATTTTTATATTTTTTATTCGACATTAATTATTAAATTGATTTTTTTTATTGTACTCGTTTGTTATATATTGTAGTTTTTGTGTGTTGTACAAACAACAAATAATAAATAAATGTAATAAAATTGTATAATAAAAATAAATAAATATGCAATACATAATAAATTTTGTGTACACCAGTATAAACTGAAATAAAAGTTCAATTGATTTTAATTTTATTTTTTAAAAAAATTTGTTATACTGCAAATATGTAGTAATAAAATAAATATCGAAACCAAATAAAAAATTAAGATATAAAAATTTACGATAAATTGCGTCTGGTGTGCGCGCTCGCTCTATGTGCTGTGTAATTTCGATATGTTCTCGTATGTTTTTCAAATTTTATGAGGGTAAACAATTTATTTATTGAAAGAAATTTTTTATTTTTCATACCTTTGTGTCAGGTATTCGTGGTAATTTATTGATCTTTTTTAGTGGTATTAAAAACTACTTTATATCGGTGCATTAATTCATGGATCAGATAGCAAAAGTTGTAATCTAAGGGTATATACGGCTTCTGGCATCGAACTATGCCACTCAGAATAGTCAAGGAACTAACGAAAATGAACATCTGAAACCAGTCTCCAATTTAAAGGAATAATACATTTTTAATGTCACAAAAAAGACCTTGACTTTTAATTTGTTTTTAGATTTAGATTTAGATTTGTGTATTAGTCAAAATTTAATAAATTACATGTTTTATGAATAATTACATATTTTGTGATCAGTATGTTATAATAGCTTTACAGCAAATCAAATTATTTTATTAAATTTAGAACGTAATAATAATAATAATTCTTTGTACTTCAAGAGAGATATTAGACTAAAGTATAAAACTTAAACTACAACTAACTTACAAATAAATATTAAACTAATAGGTTTATTGAAAATGTTATTTAGCAAAAGTTATGTAGTATTACTTAGATTATTGATTAAGATGTTATTTGTTGTTTCCAACTTATTCCAGTATTTCAGTTCGACCTCTTCAGCGCAGATAGCTGCTCATTTTGTGTCGGTAATCGAGAGCAACCTCAAAGTTCTATAACGCATAGGCACCTTTAAAATAGTTTTAAGAAATTTGTTCTGAATCACTTGCAATTTTTTAATATTCTTGTTAACTGCACTCAGCCATATTGGAGCTGCAGATAGAATAATGCTCAGTAAAAGTTTATTTGCCAGATTTAATTTACTGTTTATGTTTAGAAGTGGGTCGAATACTTTAAACAGTAAGTTACATTTATCACATATTTTTTAAATGTGGAGCTTTAAAGTAATTCTTGAGTCTAAGAAGAATGCAATATATTAGACAGACTTTTCCCATTCAATGGGAATATTTATACCTATAGTTTAGACGCACAAATATTAATATACAATTAATAAAATTTATTTTTATTCATTTATTTTAAATTTCATAAAATTATTATTTTAATTTACAAAAATTTTTATTTATTATAATTTTGAACCATTGATTGAAATTAAATTATTATTATTATATAGTATCACCGCGTGTGCAGCATGTCTCCAATAATTAAATTTATTAACAAATAAATTATTATTTTTCACCACCGCGTGTACGACATGTTGTTGCAATGTAATCCGAAATGAGACTGTTCACTGATGTGTTTGATTATTGAATTTTTATTTGTTTTTGTTTTATTTTGTCGTTCAGTTGGTATAACCAAAGATAACCACATATTAAAGATAATTCATTGCGTACTAAAATATGAGGTAAAAATAGAGTCCCCCCGATGCAATATGCAGGGTTCCTTCGATATTTTTATTTATTTATTTATTTCTCTTAACCATACATAATAAAAACATTCAAATATACAATTTTTTTATAAACTAATACAAAAAATGTGGTTAAGAAGATTGGATAATCTATGTCAAAAAGACAGTTTCGATTCACCCAAGTGTTAAAAATTAAATTTACAAAAATAGTATAATAATAATGACAAAAAAAAAGAACCACAGTAGATTAAAAAAGAAAAATTAAATTATATAAAACAAAACTTATTTAGCAAACATAAACCCCACATCTTTAGTTTCAAATATTATCGGAGTGAAGTTTCTAACGTTAATTTAAAGTGTAGTTTGACAGTAAAAAAAAGTGTAAGAAATAAGTGGTAGAAAAAGTGTCAAAAAAATTTACTAACGTTAAAAAGTGTAGCTACACAAAAAGCGTCAAATGAGAAATAAACAAAAAATCATTTTCTAGAATTTTAATTTAAAATTAATAATGCAAAATAGTTTTACAATATTGTTGAAACTTACCTAATTTGGAATTAACCAAAACGTTATTATGTTATTTCAACTAATTTAATAAACCACTAAAAAGTTTTGAATGCTAAAATGAGGGCGAACGAACAGCATTAAACCAAATAACACAAATATCAGAGATGTGCTCATATACTCACTATATTCGATATATTAGGAATATAATAAGCTGGTCAGACATGCCTATCAGATCATATAAAGAATCAGATTTACTTAAATCATGTTGTAAATAATACTTATCTGACGGCCTACGATGACAGCAATACTCCAGGTGAAACTCTTTGCCGATATCCTAAAAAAAAAATCAAAATTGTAATTTAGTTTATGTATCTATAAAAAAATTTGTTTACATACCAATTAAATTAAATGTCAAATTGTAAACTTGATTTAACAAGGCACTCGTTATATATATTAGGTTGTATCAATAATACCATAACCATAATTTTTTGTTATATACTTTATAGTTAGATTTTGATTAAATTTATAACACTCTCAGTCATACTGATCAACGTCAGTCTAATATAAGATTTTGTAATGTGCAGAAGTAAATAAAATTAAATAACGAGTCGACAAGCGTGATTTTCCTTAAAAAATAAACCCAATTAAATCGAGAGTTAAGAAGATATTTTCCGGGCCCAACATTTATGGTAGCAGAGCGTAGTTTGTAATTTATTTGCTGAGATTCACAACACAACAGGACAGTTAAGCACGTGGCAGGCAAGTAAGTCTTACGTAATAGTGAAGTGATTTCAATCACCAAAATTGAGGCAGTAAAAATTTACTGAAGCCAACTAATAAGGCCGCCATTTGCTATATACAATTGTTACTAAATCGTCAAGTGTATACAATTACCAAACCATTGAGGCAGTGATATACTGAAGCCAATTATTAAGACCGCCATTTTCTCGATAAATATTTCGCGACTAAGTGGTTTGCGAATAAAATAAGGAAATCATAGAATTGTCTAGAACATTCAAGCCAAAAGTAAACTGTAATTTCATTGAATTAGTGTTAACGCTAAGGTTTACAGTACCAAATTTAAGTGGTTTTTTATAAACATTAAGTTAACACGCTATTAAATTACGATAATTGCAATAGTTATGTGTAATAATTGTCCAGAACATTCGAGCCGAAAGTAAACGTAAATTCAGTGAATTAGTGTTAACGGGAAAGATTACGATACCAAGTTAAGTGTTATCATTCAAAGGAAAAATTCGGTGACTTTCGGCAAACATCGAATTTAGACATTATTTAAATTACGTTAAGTGTATTAAATTTGTTCGCAATAATGACCGAATTAGCTGCAATTAAAAGGAAATTAGGGACACTAAAGGGCTGCATGACGCGGTTAGTTACATTTACTTCATCAATCAATGAAAACACCGATGTTGATGCGCTACAAACGCGTTTAAACCGAGCGAAAGAAATTCTAGATGACTATTCCCAGCTAGAAGATCAATTATTCCGGCAGAAAGACGACGAAGAATCAGAGTTCGCCGAATATGAAGAGCAGTACTATCGCGTAACAACAACCTTGTGCAAATGGATTCGAAATAACAATTTAAAACTAGGAATTGCAGTTCAAGAAGCGAACAATGAGAGCTTTAATAACACACAAATCAACCCAACTATTGTAAAACTACCAAAATTAAACATTGCTAAATTCGATGGTCAATACAGTGAATGGCAAACGTTCTACGATGCATTTAGTGCTTCTGTACATGAGAACCAAAATATCGCAGCTGTGCAAAAATTTATTTATCTGAAGGGTTTGTTAACGGGTCAAGCATTTAACACTATAAAACATTTCAAACCTACCGACTCAAACTATATTGAAGCGTTTCAGAAGTTGTGTTCAAAATATGATCGAAAACGTTACGCAATACATGAATACATCGAACGGTTCTTTAATCAACCGATTATTAAGGAAGCAAATTCGGCCAATGTACGTTCGTTGTATGACACTACGGATGAAGTACTTCGAGGTTTAAAGGCGATTGGTGAAAAAGGTGAATCGAGGGATCCATGGCTCATTCATGTTCTATTAGGAAAACTAGACAGTGACACGAAGGAAAGATGGGCACATGAATCGTCAAGCAATGAATTTCCGACAATTGAAAATTTTTTCGAGTTTCTAAATAAGCGGATAGATGCGTTGGAAGTGATGCGTGGAGCTGGTAAAAAAAAGCCTGAGTTAAAATCATCAGTAAAGGTCTTCGTGGAAACCAATAATGATACATCTAAGTGTACAGTTTGCCATGCCAGTCCACACTTACTACATGAGTGTAGCAAATTTAAGGAACTGATAATGGCGAAGCGTGTAGAGATCATGAAGAAGGAGGGAAGATGTTTTAACTGTTTAAATACCAACCATACCATTTACCAGTGTAAATCATCACGTCGATGTCTAAAGTGCAAGCGTAAGCATCATACGCTGCTACATTTTGAGTCTAATGCAAATCAAGCAAAAGCAGATTCATTCAGTCACCAAATTTCAAGTAACGAAGAAACTACAGTCGATAAACATCAAGTACTTGCAATAATCAATCGATCAACGACTATCAACCATTTGCAACCTACCGTATATCAAACATTATTACCCACTGCTGTAGTTCAGGTAGAAGATTTATCTGGAAATTATCAAGAATGTAGAGCGTTGTTAGATAGCGGGTCTCAAGTATCCTTAATAAGTGAAGATTGCACAAGAAGGTTGCAATTGCCAATCCATCAGACAAAACTACGATTATGTGGGCTTGGCGAGACTAAGGTGGCGACTGCAAGGGGTTATATGAACATAATTATACATCCATCAGATCGAAGATATCTCCCCCTAAAAGTCATTACTTATGTGACCTCGAAAATCACCTCTATAGTACCAAACAAGGAAGTAAACTCAGAGATTTACCAACATCTACAGTGTCTTCAGCTGGCTGACCCCAGTTATAATACTCCAGGGGAGATCGATGTATTAATTGGGGCAGCCCACGTATTTGATATTCTAACTGATGGAAAGATTTACGGGGATGACAATCAACCTGTTGCACAAAATACCATTTTTGGGTGGGTTGTAGCAGGGCCAGACAAGCATTTAGCAGAGCCGTGTGACAAGGTTACCACAATGTGTGCCAAAATTGATGTTGACCATACATTAAGGCAATTTTGGGAAGTCGAAGAGATCGTTAAACCACCACATTTATCAGACGAGGAAACCTTATGTGAGAGACATTTCACTGAAACCACTATTATCAACGAGAACAATAGATTTGTAGTTCGACTGCCCTTTCGATCACCAAGAATCGAACTAGGCCGATCATACCACATAGCACAGAGTAGATTAATGGCCATGGAAAGGAAATTCGCTAAAAATGAAGCCTTTTACCAACAATATCGAAACTTCATGAGGGAGTATGAGTCCATGGGTCATATGAGGAGAGTCGAGAAATCGAATCTAAAACCTAACTGCTATATTTTACCACATCATGGAATAATCAAGGAAGCCAGTTCAACAACTAAGCTGAGGGTCGTGTTCGACGCTTCAGCAAAGAGCAGCTCAGGGTATTCACTAAACGATGCGCTTATGGTTGGGCCGACCATACAGCCATCGCTATACAACATCTTATTAAGATTTCGCCAACATCGTGTCGCATTTACCGGAGACGTCGAAAAAATGTACCGGCAAATAATAATAGATGAAAGAGATGTAGAATATCAAACAATATTATGGCGGGAAAACCCAAGTCACGATATTCAACAGTATCAATTATTAACAGTGACTTATGGTACATCACCAGCACCATTTTTAGCCACAAGGGTACTGATGGAAATAGCTGATCGGAGTGCGGCAATGTATCCAGAAGCGTCGTTCATATTGAAGAACAACATGTATGTTGACGATGTGATGAGTGGGAGCGAAGATATCGACTCTGCTCTACAAATTAAGCGGCAACTATCTTCTATGTTAGAGGGACATGGTTTGCATTTGAGGAAATGGGCATCCAATCATAGAGAGTTTCTGTCAAGTATACCGGAAGTCGACAGAGAAATGTCACCAGTGCACTTTGACGAACATGGTAGCACAATCAAAGTATTGGGTATACAATGGCATCCTTCACGTGACATCTTCAAATTTTTCGTAAGGTTGGATGAGACGTTCTTACCGACAAAGAGGAAGCTTCTGTCAGAAGCATCCCGAATCTATGACCCTATGGGATGGTTGTCACCAGTCACCATTGCAATCAAAATATTATTCCAAAAGCAATGGTTACTCAAACTGGATTGGGATACCCAACTTCCAGACGATCTAAGAGAACAATGGTACACTCTACGAAGTTCACTTAACCAATTAGAACAATTGGAAATTCCACGATGGCTTCAAACCACGAAACACGCCGTAAAAATTCATGGGTTTGCTGATTCGTTAGAAGTAGCATACGCCGCAGTCGTATATTGTAGAACAGAGAGCGAGGATGGAGACATTAAAGTCACATTAATCACTGCGAAAACCAAGGTCGCACCTTTGAAACAAATTTCCATTCCAAAATTAGAATTATGTGCGGCTCATTTATTGGTACGTTTATTAGAAAGCGTTAAGGCCGGCTTAACATTTAATCTCGAACAAGTGTATGCATGGACCGATTCGACCATTGTTTTGGACTGGCTGTCTCTTCATCCAAGAACGTTACAAACTTACGTGGCCAATCGGGTATCTGATATTTTATCAATTTTGGGGAGAGATTGCTGGCACCATGTTCCATCGGTTTCAAATCCGGCAGACTGTGCGTCAAGAGGGTTGTCACCAAACCAATTAATTAATCACCATTTATGGTGGACAGGGCCTAATTGGCTAAAAAATAACAAATCCGATTGGCCACTTCAAAAACAAAGTTACGAGACTGACGTATCATGCTACTTAAAGAAACAACACATTCAAGCATTTTCGTATATAACTACAACCAACAACGACATCAATGAGTTACCATCAAAGTATTCCAGTTTCCATAAAATCTGTAAAATTCTTGCAATCATAAAGCGAGTGACAACCAATATGAGAACGTCAAAATGCTCAAGGACATCTGGAGATATTAGCAGAGAAGAATTGCTTAAGGCATCACAGTATTGGGTGATCTACCATCAACGAGATCAGTTTTCCAAGGAGATTGAAAGCTTATCAAAAAATCAAGCGCTGCACAGGAAAAGCAAGTTACGACCACTTTTACCCTTCATTGATCGTGACGGAATACTCAGAGTGGGTGGCAGAATACGACATTCATTTGTTTCATATGAAGTCAAGCATCCTGTTATAATGTGTAACTCAAGAATTACCTATCTTATCGCAGAGGAGTTACACGAAAAATATTTTCACGCCGGGCTCACATTAATGATATCTACACTAATGAAAAAATATTGGTTAATTGGGGCGAAACATTTTATTAGAAAAATCATCTACAATTGCGTTGTATGTGCAAGGCACCGGTCAACAACACAGAATCAATTAATGGGCGATCTACCTCCTGATCGCGTGCAGCTTAATCGTCCGTTTTTGAAGGTAGCTGTAGATTATGCGGGTCCAGTGAATATCTACCTTAAGAGAGGACGTGGTCAAAAATCGTCGAAGGCATATATATGTATTTTTGTGTGCCTGTCCACTAAGGCAATACATATAGAAACCGTATCTGATCTCACTTCAGAAGCATTTATCAGTGCCTTTCGTCGTATGATGTCCAGAAGAGGAGCCGTTACTGATGTCTACAGTGACAACGGAACCAATTTCGTTGGCGCTAACAATTCACTAAATGAATTATTCCTACATCTTAAAACTAATAAAAATAATATAATCTCTTGTCTTTCCAAGGAATATCTTTTGAATTGGCATTTTAGCGCACCTGGTGGAAGTCACTTGAACGGTCTTGTAGAAGCAGCCGTAAAATCTATGAAGTTTCACCTAAGGAGAGTAATAGGCCAAACCATCTTAACCAGCGAGGAGTTATACACGGCTGTGGTCCAGATAGAAGCAATCCTGAACTCTAGGCCAATTTGTCTGTTACAACCCAATCAAATTGACGCATTAACACCTGGTCACTTTCTCATTGGCCATCCGATTGTACAAATTCCAGATATGCAGTATGATTCAAATGCTAAACTATCAACCTCATCGAGATGGAAACTAGTTCAACAAATCATCCAACACATTTGGCGCAGATGGCATAACGAATATCTTGCGTCATTACAAAAACGCAATAAATGGCAACATACGAAAGCCAACATCAAGGTAGGCGACATCGTGTTGATCCGAGACGAAAATTTGTCACCAACACATTGGGCAATGGGTAAAGTTGAGCAGTTGCATCCGGGTAAAGATAAATTGGTGCGGGTAGTTACACTACGTATCAAATCAAAGAATTTACTCAAAAGACCTATTCATAAATTAGTAAAACTACCAGTTGAATCAATTGATTCAAGGGAGTCGGAATGTTCACAACCTGGAAGAAAATAAGAAAAGAATCAGATTTACTTAAATCATGTTGTAAATAATACTTATCTGACGGCCTACGATGACAGCAATACTCCAGGTGAAACTCTTTGCCGATATCCTAAAAAAAAAATCAAAATTGTAATTTAGTTTATGTATCTATAAAAAAATTTGTTTACATACCAATTAAATTAAATGTCAAATTGTAAACTTGATTTAACAAGACACTCGTTATATATATTAGGTTGTATCAATAATACCATAACCATAATTTTTTGTTATATACTTTATAGTTAGATTTTGATTAAATTTATAACACTCTCAGTCATACTGATCAACGTCAGTCTAATATAAGATTTTGTAATGTGCAGAAGTAAATAAAATTAAATCAATTAAATCGAGAGTTAAAAAGATATTTTCCGGGCCCAACAGTCATTCTGTTATGATGAGTTGGGATCAAATAGCAAATTTTCAAAAAAATGATAAACTGTCTGGATTATCTGGCCTGGGACTGTGAATTTTTCGTTTTAAATTGTTTAATTCAGTAACCATGGATGACAATTGGACCATTCTTTCTAGCTTGCTAGTTTTCTCCCTCATAATATTAACAAATCTACCAATTCGTAATATTTCGTGTTTCGTGTAGTGGTTTTTGACAATTGAAAACCAACTCTCAACACTAGCGTTCGATAGTCTTCCCTCAATTCCTATTTCAAATGCAAAGCATACTCCCCATAGTGGCGAATACGCCATATAACTTTTAATAGAAAACACTAAAAATTCTTCGTTAAAAAACCTATTAATTTGGCTATTATCGGTTTCAGTTTCAATTTTTTGTTTTACATTTAAATAAATATTATTGTATCTGGCATAATAGGGGCTGCTACTAAATATTGATTTATTAAAAAATGAAGTCCTTTGTACAGTTATCCATTCTGTAGATTCAGAAGGGGTTATTTTCAAATTGTCACATGCACCATTTAACACTTTTTTTAAAGAATTAAGGGATTCTGAAACCAATCCGCTTGAAAACCTCGAACACAATATAAAACAAAATGATTCAAAAATAAAATCGATTTCGGCTAAATGTTTACTATTTAGTAAAATTCCGAATCTCCGAAGTCACTTTTTTGTATTTGTGTGTGACTTGAGTGGAAATTATATTCACGAAGTGGCTACAACGTATAAAACTGCCGACTTTATCTGGAAGTTTGTTTGATATTAACACATCATAAGTATAGCATAAATATTCTAAAACGCTCATTGAATTAAAGCTTTGCTGCATTGACTTTATCAAAGCCCAAGACCAATCTGTCACAAAATATTTCGGTAGAAAAGCTTTAGGCATATTTATTCTTAGATCATCTAAGAACCGTTTAATGGGTTCACCATTGTGCGAAGAAGATATTAATTCTCCAATAGGAATTAATTGGGAATTAATATTAACCACACATGCATAATATAAAATCCTCTTGTAACTATGATAAGGGTGACAAATAGGGTGTTTCACTACTTTCCGGTAGCGTCAAAATATATGCCTTTTACAGAATACTTGTTTAAAAGCTGTAAAGTCGACTGCCGAAAGTAAATCACCTTTAGTGGCTCCACAGATGTGTTGTAAATATACTTTTTTTTTGGCTCCACCATTGACATTTGGCAGATATCAATCACGTCACAATCTAGAACCAAATCGTTTGTCTTGAGAAATTCTGATTTAATTTTTCGAATAGTTTGAGGAGGGATAAATGATTGGGTATTGCCCTTTTCAAATAATTTGATATTTGTTTCAGCAGCCAAATCTAAACCAATATTATGGCACGAAGTCCCCTCTAAACGTTTTTTAAACGTTTCACGGTTTACTCCTCTTACTTGGTTTAAACATTTTTTTGTCATAATGAGCAACGCACGCCTCACCATTAACAAATATTTCTAATAAAGAGTTTTCTTTTAATTGGAATTTGTATTTTTTTTTTTAGGGACCATTTTGCAGTGACCATAAACTGTAAAGCCCCTTTTTTACCAATTTACGAATTGTTTCAAAAGATATGACACACCGATTTCCAACTTCTACTAAACAATCATCGATTTTATTGCGAATTTCTTCACGACTTAGATTGCAGCCGGTCCAATCGCCCGTGAATTTTGCACTGCCAATAAGTTTAAAACTGCATATTTCAGAATTTTCAAAGTTGGTAATTTTTCTAAATTAGATTTAATTCCGCTAATGGAATTTTTAATGTCTGCACTCATATCACGATCTTTATGTGATACTATAACATCGGTAATATTTTCAATTTTCTCTAGATTCGATTCAAGAGTATCCAGAGTTTTAATAATTGATAGTTTATTCTTCTGAATAAAATTTACTATTTTGCAACTATTAGTTTTATTAATATTTAATTTCAATTCAGAACAAAGATTAACCACCAAATGGCAGTTTGAACCTTTCCAATATCCAAACCATTAACATCACTAATGTTTAATTTGTTTAAAGCCAAAACCAAACTTAGTAGGCTAACAGAGTTCCGTTTTAGCTTATAATTATATTTGTTATGTGAAGTCGACATTATGTAATTAGTGATAATTTACTCTACTAAAGGAAATCACAGAGAATAACGCTAAAAAAATAAACAAATTAAAATCCAGTAATAAAGAAAATCCAATAAAAAGCCAAGGTCAATAATATATATGTACGAGCAAATCAATATAAAATCAGTTTTAAAACAGTCCAAAAAATAGCGAGGGTCGAGTTTTGAAAAAAAAAAATTTATACAGCAAGAGAAACACCAAAAAATCACAAAAAAACACAATACGATCTGAACCAGGGATGAAAAAGTTGGTCCTATAGGACTTTTTTCGGTCCTTTAGAAAATGAAAAGTCCTTCGATACTTTTGACCAAAATTTCAGTCCTTTCGAAAAAATATTTATATTTGAATTTTTTCTGTAAACGTCAGGCAACACTTTCGAAGATCGAATAATTTTTCGTTGGCCAACTCTTCTAATTTTGACAAAATTTTAAAAGATGAGACGACTGAATACTAACGGCAAACGAACGTAACAACGCTTTTTCTTTATTCTTTGTTGATTGATTGTTATTTCAATTTTCATTGTAATATTGGTAGCGTGCGAGAGTGCAAGTTAGGGTTCCAAACCGTCATTTTTGAGAATTCCAATATTCTTTTGTGAAATTTGTCCTTTCCGCTTTCTGTGAGCTAATATGTCCTTTATTTTGTGTAAATTTCCTTTTTATGCTTAATTATATTCTTATTTAGTTTTATGTGTTAGTTTTTTAATCTTGCCATGCGAAATATGTAATAGAGTTGTATTTCCAAAATATAATACGCATCCCTCAATAATTTTTACCAAAGATAGCAATTGGCATATTTAGCATAATGGATAAATTGCGAGATGATAATCTAAATAGATTGTATGGTTCCAAAGTAAACAAAAAGTTTAAAAATCTAAGATACTGCAGAACACTGTACTTAAAGGAATTCAATAATATTTGTAACAGAAATCTCTATAAAATCTTGAAAAAAGATTTGATTTCGTTGATTTTCGTTTTGTTTTATCATTATCAATTTATCATAATCTTTCCGAAATTTCGAACTACCTAGTTTTATCAAAACTAAATAATTCCAATTTAAATAAAAGGGGATAAAAAAATAAAAATTCAGAAATTTTAAAATCCAGAATAATTGAAAAGTCAAAATTCAGAAAAAATCCCAAAAAATTCTAGAAATTACCAAAAAATAAATCTAGAAAAATTATTTTGTTTAAAATAAATGAAAAAATTCAATTTTAGTAGAAGCGATACAAATCATTTGATCTGTTTCTGCAAGGTTGATGAAGCATTAACCAATTTAACACAAATCCGCATTCGCTCCAATACATTCATCGATACCATACTAACCCAACGAATTAAGTCAACCACAATACAACCTGAAACATTTATGGTAGAACTATCAGTGGAAGTGATATTAGCGACACAATTCCTTTGAACCCAAATACTGCCCAAATATTTATGAGTTAAGGACCAATTATTCGATGATCAAAAAGGCACTCTTGAGAAGTTTTCGGTTGATAGTCAACAAAAAGGATTTACAAATTTTTCTACTAAGCATCGGGCCCAAAATCTGAGAGTAGCATTTAATTTCCAAGGAAAAGTCCTATTGGATACCATAGTAATCTTAGCGCCAGAGTTATCACCTTCCAAATTATCTAACCGATCTTATTCTAATACATTGCATAAGAAAAATACAGATTACCATTCAAGCACCCGTAACTCAAAAAGTGAAGCTTTTGGAGCAATCTTCCCGTGAATATCTTTAATTGGAACCCCAAGCCATACAAAATCCTTCAATATGAAAAAATTTGGTCGAAACTCAATTTCCATATGTTTAGTGTGGGGTTCTTTGATATTCGATTCTTATTGAATTAGATTTAGTTTTTATATTTGAAAAATATATTAAATTTGAAATATACTAATATGTCGTAATGCGAATGCTAAAGTGTTCTATATCCATTTTTGATTTTATTTGCCTTTGGAGGAGAAAATTACGTTTCCGGGTCTAATTGAAATGAAATTTAATATTTGTTTTTTGTAAAGTATTCAGAAATGTTAGAACACTAAACCAAAATTGACACTTCATCAAAAATTAATTCACTTCATTTTGAATGATTAAAAGAAACCGTTACATTGTTAAATAAAGTCTTTATTTTTAGCATTTTTAGTTCTGTAATAATGATTTATTTGATTACATAAATATAACTGATGAAAAATACGTCAAATCACAAATTTGGTATATGGGGCCGGAAGTCGTGTTTAAATTTTTTATTTTTTATGTTTTCAATTGGTAGTACTAGTTAAAAAAAACATTTTGTAGAAAATGATTTTTTGTTGTTGTTGTTGTTGTTGTTGTTTAAAATACAGGGTGTCAAATTTTGAGAAAAATGATAAACATGATGTTGTGTTTATGGCTATAAAAGGAAAAATAAATATCCGATATTTATGATATAGGGCTTGGGTTTTAAAGGTAAGTTAATACGGATTAATAAAAAAATATAAAAATGGTAAGTTCTTTAATTTCTTCATTTTCAAATTTCCCGCCAAAATTTTATTTTTGAATTTTCTCAATGATCGTCCAATTTTTTTTTTTTTTTTTTTTTTTTAAATTTTACGTCATTTAATTCTATTAAACATACTAAAAACTTGCGCTAGTAAAATTTTTCGTTTTCGTGCAAAATACGTTTAAGTATGACAATCTACAAATTTATTATATTTAAACGTATTTTACACGAAAACGAAACGAGATGCTGTCCTGATTTTTTAGGATGTCTAATAGAACTAAATGGGGAAAAAGATAATAAAAAAAAAATAAAAATAAAAAAAAAGTAATTTTGAGAAAATTGAAAAAAAATGTTTCGGCGTAATACCATTTTTATAATTATTTTATAATCCCTATTCATTTATCTTTAAAATGAGCCCAATCTTATAGTTTTCGAATAATTAATTTTCTTTCTATAGCAATAAATGCAATACCACAAGTGCATTGAATTTTTAAATATTTGACACCCTGTACGTTAAAAACAACAACAACAACCAAAATCGTATTCCATAAATTGTTCATTTTATTCAGTGCTTCACATCCAAAACATAAAAATTATAAAATTCAAACTTGACTTCCGGTCACATATAAAGATATGCAATTTGACGTATTTTTCTCCATAGTGAAAAATTCGTCAAATCAAATTTTTTTGAAGTTATATTTTAATTTTTATATTTTTATGTTTCGAATGTGTAGCACTATATTAAACAAAACATTTATGGAAAATAATTTTCTTTTTGGTGTTGTTTTTTAAGATACAGGGTGTCAAATATTTAAAAATTCAATGCACTTGGTATTGTATTTATTGCTCTAGAAAGAAAATTAATTATTCGAAAATTATAAGATTGGGCTCATTTTAAAGATAAATGAATAGGGATTATAAAATAATTATAAAAATGGTACTATCTTTCATTTGTTATTTTTTCAAAATGGCCGCCGAAACAGTTTTTTTCAATTTTCTCAAAATTACTTTTATTTTTTTTATTACCTTTTTCCCCATTTAGTTCTATTAGACATCCTAAAAAATCAGGACAGCATCTCGTTTCGTTTTCGTGTAAAATACGTTTAAATATAATAAATTTGTAGTTTGTCATACTTAAACGTATTTTGCACGAAAACGAAAAATTTTACTACATAGCGCAAGTTTTTAGTATGTTCAATAGAATTAAATGACGTAAAATTTAAAAAAAAAAAAAAATTGGACGATCATTGAGAAAATTCAAAAATAAAATTTTGGCGGGAAATTTGAAAATGAAGAAATTAAAGAACTTACCATTTTTATATTTTTTTATTAATCCGTATTAACTTACCTTTAAAACGAGCCCTATATCATAAATATCGGATATTTATTTTTCCTTTTATAGCCATAAACACAACATCATGTTTATCATTTTTCTCAAAATTTGACACCCTGTATTTTAAACAACAACAACAACAACAAAAAATCATTTTCTACAAAATGTTTTTTTTAACTAGTACTACCAATTGAAAACATAAAAAATAAAAAATTTAAACACGACTTCCAAAAATTTGTGATTTGACGTATTTTTCACCAACTACATAATTAAATAAAAATATCATAAATAGGCAAAAATTGTATATAAAAATGATTTTATGTAGACGTGCTTGATGTGGAATATTGTGGATATCTCCCATAATTCTAAACAAACCTTTTACTGAGTGAGTGCGGACTTCTAAGTTGTGGTCAATTTATCAACTGAATATACGTGTAGATGATTTTCATTCAACGACATTCGACTTCTGCAAAAAAGTTGAAACATAATATAGGAGAAACTACAAAGCCAAACCCAAGTATAACAAGACGAAACTGAAAATTGAGCTACCGTATTTTCCTTCGATTTTTGAGAAAATAATCGTAAGATAACTTCATTGTACTTGTGATTAGTATTGGCATAGACATTCATACTAGATTTCTTATTTCATTATAACTAAAGGAAAAAAACAAAACTTCTGATAATTCCAATGTTATCGTTGTGTTGTGTATTTTATAAGGCAATGATTTTAGAATGCGTTGCAAATATAATACGTATATGCAATACACCGATAACATTTGAATGGAAAATTTTTATTTTTATTTTGTGTTTTTAGTCAAATGAGAAATCTATTATGATTGTCTATGGTATTGGTGTATATAATATACTAACGTGAATTTAGTTTGATGTAAAATATTTTAGTAAAGTGTTTTCAGTTACGTTGTAACGTGGGTAAAAGATTTACGTTTGTAATTCATTTTTTTATAAAGTTAATTTTTTGTGTTTAAAAAATAATTGGACACTCGATGCTGATACCAATAAGCTGTGATTGTGTTTGATTTTCAATTAAAACATGAAAATCAATAAAATTGTGTTGATTCAATTTACTTGGAACTATACTTTTTCTGTGCATCTTAAAAGGAGGACTCCTACGCCATTTTCTTTATCTATATATGTTAAATTACATTTTTTATTTCTTTTTAGATTTATTTACGAATATTCGTATCTACATAAAATAACAATATTTTAATAAAATTAATTTCAAATTGGAATTTGTCTTTTGTTTCATTAAAAAATAAAAGAAAAACTACAATCGTATTTCTAATTTGACATTTACACATACATGCACAATTGCACATGCTCAAAATTAGCCTCGCCTTTTTTATTCTTTATTCACAAATACATGCATACGATTTTTTTAGATTGAGTTTCGTTGAGTTACGAGTTTTCGCGACACGTTTCATACGATTTCTTTTAATAAATTGGAACTCGAGCGAAGGAGGAAAACGACACTAAGTTTAGATTATCCTTCGAAATTTGACGAAAAAATCGAATAAAAAATGCTTGGGAAAGAGAAAAAATAATCATCTGCTTGAAAAGTCAATTGAACCCCGAGAAACAAACCCCAAAAATCGTCGTCTGCTTTTTTTTGCAGAAGTCGAGTTTCATATTTTTTCTGTAAAATCGGCGATGCGTGAATAAATAACTAAAATAAGGTCACATAAACAAGAAAACCAATCATTTGTTTTGATTTAAGACATTTTTTTGTTTAAATTTATTTTTTATGTTCAAAGAAAACAAATTTTTGATATGACATCTGCATCTGCGAAATCTTTGAATGTAAAAATCAGTCTTTATTCACAAAATCAGCACTCAACCTTTTAACTGAACCTTTTAAGAAAACGAAATAAAGAAAAATATCTTTGGTACTTTTAGTGACATCTATCGGTGAAATATGTAAGTAGTAAGTTCATCAAAAAATTAAAAAAAAGTCCTTTGAAGCTCAATTTAGTCCCCAGTGCTCAACATTTTAGTACTTTGGAAATTATGTCAATTTCATCCCTGATCTGAACAGCACGAAATCTGAAAAAGTATTAAAACAAAATGAGAAAAAAATCCTTTATATACGAAAAACGATTTTTTTTTTGTTTATGTTATTTGTAGTAATGAAAAAAAAGCAAATACATATTTATATTTGAAAATTTGTTATTGAGCCCAACTCATTTATAACAGAATGTCATAGGCATGTCTGACCAGCTTATTATATTCCCAATCCATCGAATATAGTGAGTACATGAGCACATCTCTGATATTTGTGTTATTTGGTTTAATGCTGTACGTTCGCCCTCATTTTAGCATTCAAAACTTTTTAGTGGTTTATTAAATTAGTTGAAATAACATAATACCGTTTTGATTAATTCCAAATTAGGTAAGTTTCAACAATTTTGTAGAACCATTTTGCATTATTAATTTTAAATTAAAATTCTAGAAAATGATTTTTTGTTTATTTCTCATTTGACGGTTTTTTGTGTAGGTACACTTTTTAACGTTAGTAAATTTTGTTGACACTTTTTCTACCACTTGTTTCTTACACTTTTTTTTACTGTCAAACTACACTTTAAATTAACGTTAGAAACTTCACTCCGGTTCAAATACCCAATCTTTGGCCAAACGCAAAAATTTCCTATCATAAATCATCGTCCTTATATGAGGCGGCAACCGATTAAAAAAAGTGGGCGCAGAAACTATATAATATTTACGAAATAATTCAGATGAAAATGGCGGAACAGAGTACAAATTTCGATAATTATTTCGAACTTTATATATGGAAACAATTCGCGGCAACCGATGACTATACTTCGCAAAAAAAACAATCTCAAGACTTTAAAAATATATAGGTGCTGTATAGGCAAAATTTTGCAGGCATTGAAAATAGGCCAAGAATGATCGTATCGACGCTTGAAAAACATAACCCGAATAATATACTTTGTAAAATTAATAGCGGTTCAATGGTATCAAAATAAACTCCCCCCCCCAACATGGTAAATCATAACTGATGGGAGTGGACTCTCAAAAGCAAAATAAAAATTGAGTAAAACATTGGATGGACAAAATTTACGTATCAAATAAATTGCACGTAATGTAGAATTAACTTGATTTTTGACAGTTTGAACATCTGATTTCCAGTTTAAATTTGCATCAACGTTCAATCCCAAATATTTAAATAAAGGAACATTTTCAATTTTAATGCACAGGCTGCTACAATTGCGTAAGTCACAATTACGTACATGATAAAAAATCTCCGGGATGAAACTTCGATAAGGATCACCAATCAATTTGAAGAACATTACCTTATTTTTTTCACTTAAGAGCAAGGAGTGAATATCAAACCATGTGCGAAGAATTTTCATGTCAGAATTTATTTGGTTCGTTAGGTTATTAGCAGTCATATCAAAATAACTTAATGCAATATCATCAGCAAAAGCAACAATTTTACCGTTTAAGTTTATGTTAAAAATTGAATTTATGTAAATGAAAAACAAGATAGGACCAAGAACAGAACCCTGAGGAACACCATGTTCAATATGAAATGGAATGCCTTGCGATTTATCAATCCTAACCATAAATGCTCGATTATTAAGATGTGACTTGAATCATTTCTGTGATACACCTCTAAAACCAATAAACTGGAGCTTACGCAAAATCAGATTATGATCGACCATATCAAAGGCTCTCTTTATATCGATGAAGACTGCACCAATACACTTCTTCTCATTAAGATTAATATGAATTCCATTTAAGAAATTAATTAGCGCGGATTCAGTACTTTTGCCAGATCTAAAGCCGTATTGATGAGGACTAAGAAACTCAAATTTGTCAAGAAACTTCTTAATACGGGATTTGATTGATTTTTCAATGATATTCAAAATTGTGGGTTGCAATTGCAATGCAATCGGCCGATAATTGTCCTTAATAATGATATCTCCCTTTTTAAACAAAGGGATAACAATTGCAGTTTTTAATACATTAGGGATAACACCATTTACAAAACATTGGTTAATAAATTGTACTAAAACTGGCGCAATTGCCAGAGCCACTAATTTTAGCATATTCGGGCTAATACCAAGAATGTCAAGTGCATTACTTGATTTAAGTCCATTAATAATACAAATAATCTCTGATTCCTCGACTGGATTAATAAAAAATGTTTCTAACAATTCAGTAGAGTAAGAATAATCATTAGGACTCATACTTTGGGCAGAAAAGTTAGAACATTTCAAATCATTAACGATTTTAAAGGAATAAAAACCAAAATCGTTAGCAATTGATTCAGAGTCAGACAGCATATCTGAGTTAATAGGCAATTCTTTTGATATTAGTTCTACTTAAATTCCTGCACAAAATATCATTAACAACCGACCAGGTCTTCTTGCAATCTTTACCACATTCATTAAATTTCCTACTAAAATAGTTGTCTTGTTTTTTACATTTAAGTTGAATTTTTTCCTTTTATTTATTAAAAGTACCAACTTGTTAGAAATCCACGGTTTAACCTTAATGTTTGAATTATGCCTAATTGCATTTTTGGAGCATGAATCAGCTACATTTTTAAGCATTGAAACAAAATTGGTTAAAATTGTCGTGGGGTTACTTAGACGTAGTACACTAGAAAACTCAAGTGACGAGGTTAATGATTCAAATTTAATAAAATCAAATTTGCTGTACACCAATTCTTTTTCGTTAACAAAATTACCACGAACCTCTATATCAATTTTAACTAAATCATGGTCCGCGATGTGTAAATTATGCAAGGATATATCCAAAGTAGCACAACTATTAACACGGACAAAACAGTGATCAATGCAAGTTGCAGTGTTACTAGTAATTCTTGTGGCAGAATTAATAAGTGACAGAAACCCATTTGACGACAACATAAACATATACTCATTACTGGAAGCTGGAAAGTTCAAAATATCAATGTTCAAAATTTCAAATCACCGACAATTATTACATTTTGATTTTTAATTTTCGAGATGAAATTTGAATACTCACAAACAAATGTTGAAATTGGAATAAATTGTAGGCGATACACACAAACAAACATATAATTATAATTATTTAATGACACAGATAACTTTAAAATATCCGCAGAATTTAAAGAAATACTTTCACAAACACATTGCAAACTTGAATCATGAAAAGCACAAACACCGCCCGCTCTATAATTATTGTTACAACAACCTATACATTCATAATTAGGAAGATTATAATAATTTAACTCTTGGTCATAAATCCAAATTTCCGAAAGAAAAATAATAGATGAGTATTCATCAAATGAACTCAAATTTACAACTAGTTTATCAAGATTTTCGCACATGCTACGAATGTTTTGATGGACAACAGAGAAACACTTGCAAATAATTAACCTTTAATGTGCCGGTTTCTAATCTACTACATGATATGCAAAGGTACCCCTTATAAAGAAATAGGGGGTTTTCTAGTGTTTTTTATTTTTTGTACTGAATGACTCATCTCTAATATACTATGATCTTTGGTATAACTGAGTCAGTAATAGGTGTATTGTCTTTTTGAATGTGTGTTCGCGTTGGAATTGTTTTTGTGGTGGCGAACGCATAATTTTAAGCGCACGATAAAATGCGTGAACCGCCACAAATATTTACTCCATTTTTGTTAAGAGGGGAATTTGGTATATTGCGAGCTGCTATACACCGTGTAAAGTAGATTGCTTTACATTTTTAAATATTTAGCGTTAATTTCCATTTTTTAAAGTAATCAACGAGAACTACTAGGTATAAATTTTAATTAGTTGCAATTATTGATCACAATTCATGCGATGAATAGATCACCGTATCGTCATTTATGAATAGGTTTAATAAAATAGGGCTAATTACTCCACCTTGTGGTACCCCTAATCGCACTAGACGAAGGGAAGACTTGAAATTGGCCACTTGTACAAAACATTTGCGCTCTGCTACATATGATTTGAGGATTTTCATTAGATAGATGGGAAAGTTATATGAGTGTAATTTGAATAACAATCCGGCTATCCAAACAGAGTCGAAAGCCTTTTCAAAATCTAAGAGAACCAATCCAGTAGACATTTTGTTTTCCCTTCCTAGTTTAACATGTTTTAGAACGCTATGGATATGGGGTACAGTCTAAAGTCAAACTGTTCGTTTATGTTGATACTGGTAGCCTCTGTAAACTCCATTATTCGAGTTTTTATAACATAGTCAAAGATTTTACATAACGTGCAGAGGAGACTAATAGGCTTATAGCTATTGGCAACTGTGGGTTTTTTTCCTGGCTTGATGAAAGGAATAATTTTGGAGTTTTTCCAAGCTGAGGGAAAATATCTACTAGTTAGACAGTTATTAAAAATTGTGGCTAGTACTTCAGCGGCTAACTTTGGAAAATTTTCTTATGAGAATATTTGGAAGAGTATCATAACCTGGCCCTATAATAGGTTTCAGATATTTAGCTATTTATATTCAGCTATGCTTTGTATCTCAAACGGAGAAACTGAAAGATTATTAATTTGTGAATAAGTATTGGTGGCCAAGCCAACTAAATCCATACACTCACCCACTTGAACATCCATACTTGAAAACGTGTTTAAGCTGCTGGAGCTGTTCCTTTTTTTCAAAGTTTAAGAATAAACAAGCTGGGTTATTTTGATCGCTATCGAATTTTTTCAGAGGTGGAATAGTATTCGTTTTACACTTTAAAGATTTAATTTTTTTTCAATAACATTTTGTTCCTGTTACCAGATTTTCCAGTTTTGTTTGCCAGCGAGCATTTACTAGACAAGAATTTTAGTTTTTATTAATTTATTCAAAATATTAACAATTTCTTTTAGAAATGTTTACCTGGTACGTTGCCATTGGTGTCTGTGTCTATCTCGACTGCGTATTAATTGTTTAACTCCATCAGCTAGAATTATTTTGTCGGTGTGTTGTTTTAAGACTAATTGTGTACAACTGTCTCTAGCCAAACAAACTATATTGGTAAATTGACTAATTGTTTCATCTATTTCAGACGCGGAATTTATAATATATGATGATAGGGACGCTTGTTGTTCAATGTGCTTGGTGAAAAATGTAGAGTTTTCAGGAGCGTGAATAAAACAGGAATTATTATTTATCGATATGTCATACAAAATACGCCCGCCTTTGTTAGAGCGAACACAATTCCAGTTGGAATGGCGACAATTAAAATCTCCACCAGCTAGATAAGTTTCATTGCGGTTGGTAATTTTCAGTAAATCATTTCTTATCTCCGGATGACTGGAATTGGGACAATAACAGCAAAATATTTTAGAATCAGGACCGCAATTATATGCTGTTCCTATTGATAACGCGGAATTATATGCTGTTTCTATTGATGTAACGCAAATTACATTACATGTAGGTATAGTGCTAGCTTCCATCACAAAATAATGCTAACCTTGCATTAAAATGGGTTTTAATGCACAGTGTATTAATTTGTATAATAGTAATTACATTAAATTGCAGTACAACATTCAATTAGAATATAAAGCAAATTGTAAAAGAACCGTCAAGCAACTGCATTAAAATGAATCAAAGACTGCATTAAAAAAATATTTTAGAAGTATTAAATGTTAAAGCATGTTGCATTAGAACTTCTGTAACTTTAGCCATGATTTTTTGTTTTTATTCCTGTTAATAAAATCTCGATTGTGTGGATTTTCTGGTGTTGGTCTTTGTTTTTGGCGCCTCGAAGCTCGAGATCTCAGAGAATCAAATTTTTTTTTGCAGTTTGGCAGGCTAGATTACTTTATGATCGCCCAAGGTAATAAATTATAATTTAAATAACGAAAAAGTTCACCTGTAACATAATAAAAGTCGGTTGATTTAGTGAATTTTATATCAATAACGCAAAACACGTGCTTGAATTTATAATTCATACATTGAAGTCCGCTTGTTTTAACAAATTTTATGTTGATATAATTTTTGTTGCTTTAAAATATTTAATATGATAGTTTTATTAAAAATAACTTTTAATGCAAATGCTGCTTTATAAATATTCATAATTGCGTTAAAATTCATTTTAATGCAATCATTAGCTGTTGATTGATTGATTTTGATTGACTGATACGGATGTACGACCAAATCCTCAGCACGATTCCCGGATACGCCGGATCCACCATACACCATCCTACATATAACAAGACCGAAGGAAAGAAAAGGGAATGTTAGCATTATAGACTCGACCCGGTTTCAGCCACCTATCGTTTATTGGAAATATTTTACTTGATCAAATCGATGCACCATCCATACTGGAATCAATTAAAATAAAGGCACCGAGTAGGAATTTAAGAGATCATGAGTTCCTTCATCTAAATAAACACAGAACAAACTATGGTGACAATGAACCGGTAAACATGATGTCGAAGAGTTTTAATAAAATCGACCATCTGTTCGACTTTTACTTAAGTAAAAACAGCTTTAAACGTAGGTTGAAGCAACATTTTGCTCCAACCTAAAAATATTTTTATGTCAATTTTTATTCTTTTTTTGTTTAATTTAATTTTTATTCTACCATGTTCAATATGTAATAAATTCAAGTCATATTTGTAGACTTTTCTCAGTATAAATAAATAAATATACAGTCGATAGTTAGTATATTTTTGTTAGTTTTTTTTTTTCTTTTTTTTGATAAGTTGTTAGTCACAAGACAAACACAATCTCCTAATCAGCGTTCCCCATTAGTGCCGCAGGTTTTTTCTGAAAAGCTGTAAGAAATGTCTCTATTATTTCCATCGGCGGTTGTGAGGGGGGGGGGGCGAGATTTCGTTCCAACATCATGTTCCCATGCGGTCACCCAAATTTGTACTAACTGTACCACGTGTTACTTGACGTTGTAGTTGAAGTTGTTGCTCCTCTGCTGAGTTTCCTACTCGCCCCCCCCCCCCCATTTTAATGCAATTATTAGCTGTGTTTTTCATTCGCTATCCGGAGCCGCTATCGAGAGCCGTCATACAAAAATATCTCCCGATAGCTGTTCCATATAAATAGGTAGAGCTAAGTATTTTTTATATCACGTTTTCACTGAGGAATTGAATTAAAAATTGAAGTTTGACGTTAAATATATTTAATTTACTAATAAATAGCACATCAAATTTAAATTTGGGTGTAGAAAATTGACTGCTCCGCATAGCAGCTATCGAGAGCGAATAAAAAACAGCAATTACTTGCTGTTTAAAAATTAAAGTTATTTTTTCAACTGTGTAGCAACTCCACCATGAGCTGATATTGTTTGTCTCTGCGATAGCACCAATAATTCTGAATGCTAAATAGATGTTATTAAAAGTCTCTTAGAAATGAATTAATTCGAATTTCTTATCTTTAACGCTTTGAGCTTTCCAAGTACCGATCGTTAGTCTATTACAGCTTTTTAAATTCAGGACAATCTCGAAAAAGATATCTAAACGTTCCGACGCAGAAAATATATTATCATTATTGGCTACGACAGGTTTAGAGGCACTTAAGTAATTAAACTTCAGATTAGTCTGAGCGATACTGGAATTGTGATTTTGATAATGGTTTGATTAGAGTATCATTATGGTTAGTACTAAAACTAATGTTTAAATAAAACGTGATTATTTTCTCTTGCTATTTTTTATTTTTAATATTTTTTATTGTACATAACTTAAAGAATAAAACCTTGTGTTTACTCACTAAGTAGTTTTTCCTAACAAAAAACAAAATGATACAAAAAGTACTAATTAAAATATAAATGGTATAAGAATATATAAAAGTACTAATTAATAAAAACATAAAAAAGTGCTAACATAACAAGCAAATGTTTGACAACTGAACCCAAACAACGTTAGTACAAAATTTTAATGATGTTCCCATGAAATATTTAAATTTGTTGCGATGTGGACTGTATTACGATCTTTTTATTTGATTAATTTATCAAAAAATTTATTTTTCTGTATCTCTTCGTTTATTCAATATTCTTGTTGATTGAGTTACAGTTATTATTCGACCGACGCTAAAACAAAAATTATATAAAACAAAAGTAAAAAGAAAAGAGACAAACTATACAAAACAAGGGTTGGGTAATTCCTCAACAATTATACATATTTAAGGGTTGGACCAAAGCGTCAATATTTCGGGACACCTTGAATTACTAATTCAATACATTACAATTAAGCTTCCGTAGGTAATCGGCTAAGCTTCGTCACAGCACGCTGGATTATTCCTCCCCTTGTCTTAAGGGTGACTACTCGAATATGATGATCAGCTCCAGGGTATATGTTTAACACACGACCTAAGGGCCAAGTTGATGGTGGCACATTATCAACATGAATCAACACGAGATCGTTGACTTGTAGATCAGGATATGTTTCATTCCATTTAGAACGTACTTGCAAAGTGTTCAGATATTCCTTGGACCATCTGTTCCAAAAGGACTGGTGTTGTTGTTCAATTGGCCTCCATTTGTTCAACCGATTTTGAGGAATATCTTCAATATTTGGACATCTGGTGACATTGACATTGGGGTTATAGGCCTCGAGTTGAGACACGCTTCTATCTTTTTTGATAATGTATGCAATCGTTCATAATCATATGATTGATTGCGAGTTATTAGTCGAAAATGAAGCTTAAATGACTTGATAGCAGCTTCCCACAATCCGCCAAAACTTGGAGAACGTGGGAGTATAAATTTCCAATTTATACCTTCGTTGTTACAGTGGTCTTGTATTTTATTGATATTAGCTTGCTCGCTAAAAAAGAATTGAATTTTCTTCAATTCGTTAGATGCTCCAACAAAGTTTAAGGCATTGTCGGTATGAATCTCACAAGGCTTGCCTCTGGTTGATATAAATCGATTTAACCCGGCAAGAAAACTGTTAGTTGATAGGTCAGACACTATTTCATTATACGGCCTTTGTGCTGAAGCAAATAAATACGGCCACATATGTTTTATATTCAGCCTTGCTACGTGGATTCTGATTTTTTGTTAAAAATGGTCCGCAAAGGTCGATGCCGGTGATAGTAAACGGAAGAGTAGGAACGACACGACCTGCTGGTAAATCGGCCATAATTTGATATTGAAGTCTTGGTCTTTGACGATGACATTCGATCCAATTCCTGTAAATCTTGTTAGCGCATGATCGCCCATTGATTGGCCAAAACTGTTGACGACATTGTGCTAGGAGCATCTGTGGTCCACAATGTAACTGCTTAACATGTTCGTGTTGCATCAAGAGCTCTGTAAATCGATGTTTCGTTGGCAACAATATTGGCTTTTGTTCATTGCTTGAGAGGATGCTATTGGTTAAACGTCCTCCAACTCGAATAATCCCCTCCGCATCCAGGAAGGGATGTAAACGGTTTATACGGCTTGTTTTAGAAATGGAATTGTTGGTTTTTAAAGAGTTGATTTCAGAAGAAAATGTCTCGCCTTGCACGGCCTTCATGAGTTTCAACAAGGCGATGTGGAGTTCGTCATGTGTTAACCTTTCACAACCTAGATGTATAAATCCTTTATCCTTCGAAATGAACTAAATTTTAAGATCAGCTGATAGAGAAGGATCTCATTATTTTCCGCTTCTCTACAATGCAAGATAGTGGAATCATCCTTGATTTCAGGCAATTCTGATATTTCAAATTGAACGCTGAATTTCGAAGGCCATTCTGCTTCGATGTTTGATAGGAACTCAGGTCCGTTCCACCACAACTTGTTTGATTGCAACTCATTAGGCATAACACCCCGTGAAATTATATCCGCTGGATTAATCTCAGATGGTATAAGTAACCATCTGACCGAAACTGGGATTTCTTGAATTTCGCATACTCGATTGGACACATAAGTCCTAAACCGACGTGGTGATACTTGCAGCCAAGACAATACTATTGATGCATCGCTCCACAATATGATGCTTCTTGGTTGTAATTTCGTGGCATCAAGTGTTTTTAACAATAATCGACAGAGCAATACTGCAGCATTTAATTCCAAACGTGGGATTGTGCTGTTTTTCAATGGAGCAACACGAGACTTGCTGCAGATAAGAGTGGCACCACATTAATTTGTACCGATAGATCGCAAATATAAGCATGCACCATAAGCACACTGGCTGGCATCAGCAAATCCGTGTATTTCGATGTATTGTTTATCTTTTGAAGATATACATCTTGGAATCCGTATTGTCTGTATTGATGGTATAAGTTTTCGGAATTGGAGCCAAAAGTCATGTTCATTTGTAGGCAACGGATCGTCCCATTTTAATTGTTTCGACCACAATCCTTGCAAGAAGATCTTAGCCAATGCGATTATTGAGCCAAAAAGTCCAATTGGTTCGAAAATATGGGCTATCCCTGAAAGTACTGAGCGCTTTGTGACCTTAGTGTTGCTAGTATCGACGTTGATATTGTCGTCTCATTGTCCTCGTCAGGGACTGTTGATAATACTGCGTTAGAATTGGATGCAATTTTTCGTAACTTCATGCCTCCATTTCCCAGCATCTGACGCATCTCAGCTAATAAACGTATAGCATCAGCTTCATTTGCTGCACCCGACAGAAGATCGTCCATATAAAAATCATTAATACGATCCGCCGCCATCGGAAACTGTGCACCTTCATCGAGGCTGATTTGGTTCAACACTCTTGTCGCGAGATATGAGGCTGACGTGGTACCGTATATGATCGTAGCTAGTGCGAATGTTTTCAAAGGGTCATGCTCATGTTCACGCCATAAGATTAGTTGTAAGGGATGCTGATCTTCAACCACTCTAATTTGGCGAAACATCTTCGCAATATCTCCAGTAACCCCAATAAGATGTCTTCGAAATCTGAGCACAAGCGTAAATAAATCATCCTGTATAGATGGACCGAGTTTTAGTTGTTGTGCTTTCAGGCTTTTGCACTGCATGATGTGGTAAATAGAATTTAGCCACGGCTTCATTTCTTCCTTCTTTATATTCGTACATGTGACGCAGCTCTACATATTCTTTGAAGTCGGCATACTGCAGTTTTAACCTTTATGTGACTAGACTGGGTACAATTGTACCCAGATGTACCTTTGAATATACATTTATTTATGAATCAGTGTTTTCTTTCCGTTATTTTTTCGTTTTCCTTTTACCGTTATTTGCTCTATTTTATTTTCTGTTCAAATCGAAATAATTTAAATTTATTTGTCAAATTCTCTATTAATTTATATTGAGTGCATTTTGTATCATTTCAGTTTGCTATAGATTTTTCAATATCCAGTGACATAAAGGTTAAATCTGAATCTCGTCGAAATCGTTTTTCAAGCACTTGAAATCGTTTAATGCAGTTTGATTTAGTTTCACCAATACAAATTGGGTTGATGCGTAGAGGTAGGCGTACTATATATCTTCCATTATTATCTCGAGTCGTCGTTTGTGCGAACAGTTCTTCGCATTGCTTTTCCTCTGATGTTAACCCTGGTTTGGATTCGATTTGCTCATGCTTGAAAAACTCTGCCACCATTGTGTGCAAGTC
This sequence comes from Tipula helvola, assembly GCA_963556165.1. Classification (NCBI taxonomy): domain Eukaryota; kingdom Metazoa; phylum Arthropoda; class Insecta; order Diptera; family Tipulidae; genus Tipula; species Tipula helvola. The sequence goes on from OY744481.1 coordinate 267,402,534, forward strand.
GTCGTTTGTGACCACCTCTGGCTCTACACGGACATGCATCTGAGTCGACTTAGCTATCTTTCCACACACAACATACCCGAGTCTCGTTTCGATAAATGCTGGAAGCTCATTCGATACTTTCAACTAACTGGACAACAATATGTCATAATAACAGTGAGCTCCTAGCAGCAAATCAACTAAAGCAGGATTATGGAATTCTGGATCCGCTATGGATTTAGGAAGAGGGAAGGTTGGGAACGGAACCTTTTGTGAAGGTAGGTTTCCTGTAATACTTGGAACAACATGAAACTCAAACGTATCTTTGTACGGAATTCTACTATTTTTCGCATGAATAGTTGTGCTAACGCGGTATTTAGATTTAGAACAAGAATCGTTTATACCTGATATTGAAAGAATGCTGAGAATCTTGTGTAATCCAAGACGGCCTGCTAACCCACCTGTAAAAAAATTAGACTGCGATGCGGAGTCTAAAAGTGCACGACAATGGTTCAAATTGCCATCCGCATCCTCGATTAAAACGATTGCTGTAGCCAGCATAATTTCATTGGGCCTCGTCGAATGAGTCACCACCGATGAACCTGCACTGAGAACCCCTGTATCCTGTAGAGCCCCTGCCCCTGTATCCCCCTATTGACTTTAATCGGAGCCAAACCAGCTGATTTAAGAAGTTGCATGATTTCAATGTCATCCATTGAAGGTAATCCATATACAACAAATTTTGTTGTTTTGCTTTCTTCCAAAACGTATGAAAAATATTCAGTTTTTTAGAAATGATGATTTAACTTATTGTATTCCATTACGTGGTAAGCAAAAATTTGATTACCAATTGATACTCTTTTTATGTTATAATTGGTAATCTTTAAATCACTGTTGTTCATAACCTTGCGATTTCGTTAATTACGAGCTTACTAATTTATTATCGAAGGAATTTTGATGCCTTTCGATTTACTGTCATTTACATTGACGTTATTATCCGACAAATTCCAGCCAATCCATTAAAATGATTTTGAACTGGAATTCTGTATTGACCTTGGCCAACAGCAGCAATAGACACATTTCTCAGGTTGATTTTGTTGTTTGAATATATAATTTTTTTTTTTTATAATATTTTAGTACAAATTTCACAATAAGATCACAATCTATTAATTTGATTTTACTCTTCAACGTATTGAGAGCGAATCTTAATTTATGTATTTTTAATATTTTTCTCCTTGTGATGTTTCTTAAAATAAAGTGTGTACTAAGTAGTGCAAGAGGCGCTACGATTGTTACGAGCCAAAGGTGATAACCGGTTATTTATTTACCGCATTTATTTTTAGATTGAAATATTATTGATAAATTAATTACCTTTCTAAATGAATTTAATTTTTTAATTGGAAAAAACGATTATTTTAAAACAAATTCACAAAGAAACATGTGTAATTATACATTTATTTACCGGTTGATCACCTTTGGCTAAGTTGTAAAACCGTTCACCAGATGTCAAATACTCTGCGTTAAAAGGTGAATACAAAACAGGAACAAAATATGTTTTCCTTTAATCTAAGTATACCATGATTAGATGCAGGGGTGGCATGTTGTACCATCACTTTCGATTCGTTTTCGTTTGTGTTTTGCCTCTTGTAGCAAGAACAAAATTGTACGCTATTTTCTTCTTTTATTACAATTTTCCTAATGAGATCTCAGCCTTCTGTATACTTTTTCTTTTCTTCACTTCGATAATAGGCCATATTCTGGGATTTACAATTTTATGTTGTGTTATGTTATTTTTGTTTTTTCAATACAAATTCATATAGGAAGCGGGAAAATAAAATAACATAACATGAATTTTATCGTACCAGAATCGAGCCCATTATATCGCAAACAAAACTTTTTGTAATAAAGAGTGATGAATTTAAGAAAGCTGAGATAGCTTTAGAAAAAGCATAATTGAAAAAGTGGAATAAAGTACAATTTTATTCTTGTTACAAGATACAAAACACTATCGAAAATGATGGTACAACATGTCACCCCTGGGGTGGCATTTTGTAACATCACTTTCGACTCGTTTTCGATTATGCTTTTTCTCTTATAACAAGAATAAATTTGTACTCTATTTCGCATTTTTATTATGATTTTTCTCATGCGATCTCGGCCTATTGCATACTTTCTCGTTTCTTCACTTCGATAAAATATCACAAACAAAAATTTGGATGATAAAGAATGATGAATAAAAGTAGAAATAGAATGTTTTTTATTCGAGCCAACTGAGATAGCTTTAGAAAATGTATAATTGAAAAAGCGAAATAGAGTAGAAATTTATTCTTGTTACAAGAGAAAAAGCATAATCGAAAATGAATCGAAAGTGATGGTACAAAATGCCACCCCTGGTTAGAATTATTTATTGTATTTCGAATGAAAAAAATAAAATAAAAAACTTCTCTTTGATGCAGTCTGTTGATTTTGTTGATAGTGTTGATTGAGATCATTCATGAGGTAGCATGTAGGCGCGCGACTTTTGTTCTTGAATCTTTTTAAAGTATTTTATTATTTAATTCAATTAATTACAAAATGTTATTACACTATTCTCTTAAGAGATAGATTTTTATTTATTAATTTGACTGATCTCTTTTAGAGCCAGTTTTTATTAGTTTGGAATCGCTTAGGTGTGATCTCTTTAGAGTCAACACAACAATTAAGAATTTATTAATTTACTTTTACATGATTTCATTTTTTATTAATCAGCATAAAAATTTTAATATATTTACTTTTACTTAAAAATCATGTTTATGACATGTTTCGAAATTTTAGATCGTTTTCCGTTCTATATTTATATTTTTTAATACTTTGCATTTTCTATGTGAACATTTTCAGAACATGATATTTAATTAGAATAGAATTGTATCATGTGCATTTTTCTTATCATAGAGTACAGGTTCTTGACATGTAACTCGCGCATATAATATTGCCTATTATAAATATTTGTTTTCTGTATTTTTTTTAAATTCGCTAAAACAACGCGATCACTAGTTCATTAAAAAAAATTATTCAATTTAATTTGTTGAGTTTAATCATTTGAGTTTTTTTGTTTTGTGTTTTTAAACGGCACCCACTCACTCAGATTTTTTTTCTATCACATTCACTATGTTTTGTTTTTTTAGATTTTTCATAAATTTCTGGGAAATTCTTTTTAATATTTAATTTTTTTTCCAGTGTGTTCAGTTCTGTGTTAAAAAAAAATTCACTAAAACTATATCAAGTTCACGCGCTTAAATTAATAGCACAAATGGAACAATATCTTCTATTGACGATTTTACTGATATAGATGTTTCGTAGGTTTAGTGCTATACTGCTACATATGTATAAATCAAATTTGACGTTTAGTAGATTATAATGTTTTAGTATGAAATGGCTGGTAGGTACAATTTTGTTTATTAAAATTAAATTATTATTCATTTGAATTCGTTTGTATATCATTTAAATGTTTTTTTCACATACTAAATCTAACATCAAATTAATTGTATAGCACTAATGTTAGTTCATCATAGATGGCAACCCTTTCGCGGAAAATCGTCAAGAGCGCTTTTGTCCTAAGCTGGTGAACAAATATTTTCGTTATTGGTTTTTTCGGCTGATTATGATTTAGAAAATATAGAAAAATTATTTTATATGCAATCAATGAAACAAAAAAAAAGTACAAAAATATTTCAGCGGCAAAGAAAAATCTGGTGCAACCGCTGTCATTGAAACTGGGCAACAATCTTATAGTGTCCAAAGCCATAAAACTGGCCAAATTTTTTCTAAATTTAAGCAGTGTAATCCATTTTTAAAAATAATATTTATGTGATTTCAATTTATTTTTGCTTCACGGTGTTCTGCGAGAATAGGATGGAAATTACAGAACCAACTTGCTTACTGCAACAATCTGGAATTACCCGTGTTGTGCACCACGCACTTTAAAACAATTAACAAGCACTTTTATACATTAATTGCAAAAATTATAAATTGAACTTCAATAACGGCAATTTGTTGTTTGTTTAATTTCTCTTATATTAATTCCTTTAAAATAATACTAAGAAAAAAATTTACATATTGGCACATATGTACATAATATGGATGTTCACATATTCAGCGCAGTGATTTATGATATACATAAATGCGATGATCATTTGTACATTTTAATCCGATTTCATTTGAAAAAGTGTACCTTTGACTTCCATTCCATCCATCAACTTCTTTTTAATAGTTTCACTGGCAAATAAAATTTGATGATACTTGAGGATAACTAGCTAGTAATTTTTGTTTTAGATACTGACTGTTTGATGCTGATGTATAAAATTTATTCACGAACTTGTTTGCTCTCTTTGCAGGTTTGGGTAATTGTTCATTTAATCCAGTAATAATTATATTGGCAGTCATCTCCCCTTGATCGGTTTTATCCATTTGTGTTTCAAGATTTGCATTACTTGCTTTTTGTATTGTAGTTGTTGTTTTTTTATTAAATCGTTGAATTTATTATTTTGCTCTTTTATTTCACTGATGTTTTGTAGCAAATTCTCCATAGTTGAGATATTTAAAAAATTGTTTGTCTGAACCTGGAAAATGCTATACAGTATTTCATTTCTTTAGGGGTAATTTTATGTTTGGGAATTCCCTATGAACTTTGCCACGTTTTGCATAATTTATATTCGGTTCTTTGAGACAATAATTGTTAAGCTTCGGTGATATTCCGATACGTTGTGCGAATCGAGGAGGAATTGACATCAAATCCAAAGGAGTTCTGGAGTTTTATGAATAGTAAGAGAAAAGTGGTTGGTTTCCCTACTCCTATGTCTTACCAGAACTCCGTCGCTGGACAACCCGCGGAGATCTGTAATTTATTTGCTAGCTAATTTGCCTCAGTATACGAACCAGCCACGATGTCCCCTACCATTCCTTCATGCGATAACAGTTTCGTGGAATTTAATTATTTTAAATTTACTGAGCAGGAAGGTTGCGATTGCTTGTGTAATCTTGATATTAAAAACGGCGCTGGTCACGATGGTATTCCGCCGATCCTTATTAAGCATTGTGCCGAGAGTTTGTCCCGCCCAATTTCCCGCCGAAAGTTTACGAATTGGATTTTTTCCTGAACCTTGGAAAATTGCATGCGTCCATCCCATTTTCAAGGCGGGTAGAAGAAACGAAGTAAGTAATTATCGGGGGATTACCATTCTTTCCGTTATACCCAAACTATTTGAATCTATGGTTCCCAAGGTCTTGGTTTTCCATACCAAATCATAAATTTCTTCTGTTTAGCACGGGTTTTATCCAGGCAGATCCACAGTGACTAATCTGGTTTCTTTTTGTGGCAAATTATTTAGCAGTTTAAACTCCAGGCAGCAACTGGATGTTATTTATACTGATTTTGCGAAAGCTTTCGATAAGATTGACCACTCGCTCCTGATCTCTAAATTAAAGAACTTAAATTGTCAGTGTATCCCAATTGAATGGTTGCAGTCTTATCTTTCCGACCGTTGGAAATCCGTTAGGATTTTGAATTCTAGTTCACAGCTATTTCACGTGACATCTGGCGTACCTCAAGGAAGTCATATTGGCCCTTTATTATTTATATTATTTATCAATGATATTGTTGACTGCTTTGAGTTTGCCAGCTGCCTCCTGTTTGCCGATGATATGAAAATGTTCGCCCGGGTCAACAGCGTGTCCGATTTGTAAAGCTGCAAGATGATTTGGACAAATTTTGCAGTTGGTCTATTCGCAATAGATTGGGACTCAACGTGAGTAATTGTTAGAGTCTTTTATTTTATCGTACCCGGTCACCTCTGTCCCATCGTTATCGTCTGTATGGTGAGGATGTAGTCAGAGTGGAGTTTATATCTGATCTGGGTATAATTTTTACAGCTGATGCCACCTTTACTAGACATATTAACACCATTATACATAACGCATACATTATGTTGGGTTTTATTAAGCGGAACTGTAAGGACTTCATCGACCCGATTACTCTAACATCACTGTACGGTTCTTTTGTTCGTTCTATTTTAGAATATGCATCGCCGGTGTGGTCACCATCTTACCACTGTCATTCGGATAGAATAGAAAGTGTTCAGAAGCAGTTTGTTTTGTATGCACTTCGATGTCTACCGTCTACACGGTCTGTGGGATATGTTCTTCCTCCCTACCACGATCGCTGTAACCTATTGAATCTGCGCCGATTAGATTGTCGACGGGTAGTAGCATCGGCATTGTTCATTTGCGATATTTTCAGTTCTCGAATCGATTGTACTGAGCTGCTTTCACGCTTAAATCTTTACGCTCCGGTACGTCAAATGCGCCAACGCGATAGACTGTTACTCATTAACCAGGTATCAACTAATTACGGTCTTTCGGAACCACTTTTGAGAGCATCGCGAGAGTTTAATTCAGTTTATGATGTTTTGGATTTCAACTTGTCCAGAGAGTCGTTTCAGAAAGTTTTATTTAAATTTTTATGTAATAATAACTAAATAGTCAGCGTTTTCTATCTATCTTTCATTCCTTTTGTGTTGTATTTCATTTTTACAAATTATTTTTATAATTTTTTTTAACATGTTTGTATAACCGATTGTAATCACTGTATGTAGGCTATACGTGATAATAAATAAATAAATAAATAAAATATTGTTTGGTTCGGCTGTGCGTATACGATTTTTCAAGCAAGGTTGTTCGAAAATTTACGTTTAATTCGGATGTTTATATATTTTTCAAATTTATTTTTATTATTTGCATTTAATTTGAAATGATTTGACGTGATGTTGTAATAAAGGATTTTTTATTACGTCCAAATTACTATCAATACCGTATATATTTAATATTTTATCGGCTTCACCAATTATCTTATTACGAATGGTTATGTAAGATATGTGGCTTGTTTTAATTGTGCTAACACTTGATCTATGTATTCAACAAAACTAAATAATGTATGTCTGTTACGGTCAAATGTTGGAGCTAATTTTAAGGCGTCGGGAATTTTTATTATTTTTAAATGAATTTCCTGTTGTTTTAGTAATACATCTAATTGTTCCAATTAATTATTTTGCAAATTTAATATTTTTAAATTATTACCAGTATTTTCTAATTATTTTTCTTCTTGAATAAAATATTTACATAAATATGATAGTATAAGAGTATTTTGTCTACACCTTCGAATTCGTAGGATTGAAATTTTTCGTCATTAATTATACTTAGCTGACCAGTTCGAAATTGTTATTAAAAAGTTTCCTGTTTCGTTTCTATTGCCAGGCCCGCAGTCTATAAATAGTTGTTTTCTATTTTCTGAAATCAGGTCTATCACCGTATTATTTCTGACGTTACATTCACCCTGACGTCTCAAGATTAATGATTTTATTCAGTTGCCTTAAAATTCTTTTATTTCTGAGTGCTTTTGAACGTATAGTAGCTATAGTTCGTTATATGAATACCTTTATTTGTTCATAATAAGGAGTTGCGGGTAATTTTCTATAATGCTGTTGTTTATCTTAGATACTCTGAAAAACATTTAATTTCTATAGTAGTTTATATTGAGCGATTTGGGAAGTGTAAATAATAATCGTTCGAAGTATCAGCGGAGTGGATATTGTTTCTGAATCGCTTTGAATTTGTCTTAGGTTTGAAATGTTTTCTGATTCATTTGCTTCATGTGAATTTATTTCTTTAAATTCGTTACTTGGCATTCTTCTGGCAGCATCCGCCACCACATTCGTTTTATCTTGTAATACTGAGAATATAAATACGTCTGTTTTAAATTCAGAAACAAATCGGCCATCTCATTCATTTTCCTATACGAAACAACCGTATCCGTCTGGATTATCTACATCAACAATTGAACCAAGCTGTACAACACCCGATATTTCAAATGTACAGTAAATAACATTAGTTACTATCTTGAACGAGTCATCGATGGAGTCTTCACTGATCACTAATTCTAATTCAATTTTCAAATCTAATTTAAGTACCTACTCAAAAATGTATTCAATTTCATTTGGGAATTCAACGTCTCATTAAAATTTTTGCTAGAAATTTCGATTTTATATTCGATATGTTGAAATTCACAAATGTATGTTGACAAACAATATGTTGACTTATCTCACGTAAATGACACTCAACATTTTACTAAAATTCATGTTTCAATTCTGAGTTGACTTCATTTGTAAATTAAATTTAAAATGTTGCCTAATTATTCTATTTAAATTACGAGTGTGAAGTTTTCCAGACATTCCAGAGATTTATCTATGTATTAGTATTACACTGCTAAAACAAATTCTTATTGGAAAATTGAGTGTTATTTCAAAAAATTGAGTAGTATTTAGAAAAGTATTTTCTAAAATCAAGCTTTAATTAAATTTAGGCAAATCAAAAAACGTAAAAAATTCTTGCTCGTTCGATATTAAAGTAATTGATTTATCTATGAATTGTTATTAAAAAAATGATTATTTGCTTCTTAAATTTATTGGTCTTTATTTAAATGTTGGTTAGTTTTTAACTTATTATAGACGCAATTTATTTTTTATTGTACATTAATAATGCCAAATAATGCACAACATAATTAAATTTTTGATAGCCGAATTTTCGATTATTCAAATCATTTTCTAGGCTTTAATGTATTTACAACTAAAAAAAATATTTTATCAAATATTATAAACATAGAATATACATAAATACATTTAATAAAAACATACATACAATATTAATCAATTATTAAACAATAAAAACCTTTTTTTTAAGATTTTTTTCAGTTTAAAAAAATAAATAAATTATTTTCGTTTTTCCAAAATAAAAACTTCACAACAAGAAAAATTTTATTTTCTAATTCAACGAAAAAGTGAAACAATTTCTTCATAGTGCCTTAGACCTTATATCAAACTACTTGACAATTTTATTTTTATTTTTATTTATATAGTTCCAAATTAATTAAATCAAGCATAATTTTTGATTATATTGATATAATTAGCCTGCAACCTATTACTATCTACCTTGTAATTAACAGGATTTCTTGATAACCAAATGTGACATGCCTCTTTGAAAAGTCTTTTTCTCTTTTTCGGTTCAAACTCTAAAATTTTTGCATTTTCAAAATCAAAATCGTGTTTCTGTTCATTGACATGTTTGACTAATGCTGATCTATAATTATTATTAGTGACGTTAGGTTGTTTTTTAATGTTGATCACGTCTCTTTTATGTTGTATGTTTACAACATAAAAGAGACGTGATCAACATTAAAAAACAACCTAACGTCACTAATAATAATTATAGATCAGCATTAGTCAAACATGTCAATGAACAGAAACACGATTTTGATTTTGAAAATGCAAAAATTTTAGAGTTTGAACCGAAAAAGAGAAAAAGACTTTTCAAAGAGGCATGTCACATTTGGTTATCAAGAAATCCTGTTAATTACAAGGTAGATAGTAATAGGTTGCAGGCTAATTATATCAATATAATCAAAAATTATGCTTGATTTAATTAATTTGGAACTATATAAATAAAAATAAAAATAAAATTGTCAAGTAGTTTGATATAAGGTCTAAGGCACTATGAAGAAATTGTTTCACTTTTTCGTTGAATTAGAAAATAAAATTTTTCTTGTTGTGAAGTTTTTATTTTGGAAAAACGAAAATAATTTATTTATTTTTTTAAACTGAAAAAAATCTTAAAAAAAAGGTTTTTATTGTTTAATAATTGATTAATATTGTATGTATGTTTTTATTATATGTATTTATGTATATTCTATGTTTATAATATTTGATAAAATATTTTTTTTAGTTGTAAATACATTAAAGCCTAGAAAATGATTTGAATAATCGAAAATTCGGCTATCAAAAATTTAATTATGTTGTGCATTATTTGGCATTATTAATGTACAATAAAAAATAAATTGCGTCTATAATAAGTTAAAAACTAACCAACATTTAAAAAAATGATATATGGCGTTTTAAAGTTAAAGTGTTACTTGATAGAAAATAATTTTGTAGAACTTTAATTAAACGAACGATTCGTATGGATTAGGGTTTTTTAATTAGGTATTGCAGAGGCCCATTCCATGTGCTAGCCAAACCTTTGTCATCATTGTTGTGGATGGCCGATATTGGCCCTTGAGTGTTGAGTGCAATTTAAAAAAATAAAAATTTGTAGAACTTTAACTAAACGAACGATTCGTATGGGTTAGGGTTTTTTAATCAGGTATTGTAGAGGCCCATTTCATGTGCTAGCCAAACCTTTGTCATCATTGTTGTGGATGGCCGATATTGGCCCTTGAGTGTTGAGTGCGATTTAAAAAAATAAAAATTTGTAGAACTTTAACTAAACGAACGATTCGTATGGATTAGGGTTTTTTAATTAGGTATTGTAGAGACCCATTCCATGTGCTAGCCAAACCTTTGTCATCATTGTTGTGGATGGCCGATATAGGCCCTTGCATGTTGAGTGCGATTTAAAAAAATAAAAATTTGTGGAACTTTAACTAAACGAACGATTCGTATGGATTAGGGTTTTTTAATTAGGTATTGTAGAGGCCCATTTCATGTGCTAGCCAAACCTTTGTCATCATTGTTGTGGATGGCCGATATTGGCCCTTGAGTGTTGAGTGCGATTTAAAAAATTAAAATTTGTGGAACTTTAACTAAACGAACGATTCATATGGATTAGGGTTTTTTAATTAGGTATTGTAGAGACCCATTCCATGTGCTAGCCAAACCTTTGTCATCATTGTTGTGGATGGCCGATATAGGCCCTTGCATGTTGGGTGCGATTTAAAAAAATAAAAATTTGTGGAACTTTAACTAAACGAACGATTCGTATGGATTAGGGTTTTTTAATTAGGTATTGTAGAGACCCATTCCATGTACTAGCCAAACCTTTGTCATCATTGTTGTGGATGGCCGATATTGGCCCTTGAGTGTTGAGTGCAATTTAAAAAAATAAAAATTTGTGGAACTTTAACTAAACGAACGATTCGTATGGGTTAGGGTTTTTTAATTAGGTATTGTAGAGGCCCATTTCATGTGCTAGCCAAACCTTTGTCATCATTGTTGTGGATGGCCGATATTGGCCCTTGAGTGTTGAGTGCGATTTAAAAAAATAAAAATTTGTAGAACTTTAACTAAACGAACGATTCGTATGGGTTAGGGTTTTTTAATCAGGTATTGTAGAGGCCCATTTCATGTGCTAGCCAAACCTTTGTCATCATTGTTGTGGATGGCCGATATTGGCCCTTGAGTGTTGAGTGCGATTTAAAAAAATAAAAATTTGTAGAACTTTAACTAAACGAACGATTCGTATGGATTAGGGTTTTTTAATTAGGTATTGTAGAGACCCATTCCATGTGCTAGCCAAACCTTTGTCATCATTGTTGTGGATGGCCGATATAGGCCCTTGCATGTTGAGTGCGATTTAAAAAAATAAAAATTTGTGGAACTTTAACTAAACGAACGATTCGTATGGATTAGGGTTTTTTAATTAGGTATTGTAGAGGCCCATTTCATGTGCTAGCCAAACCTTTGTCATCATTGTTGTGGATGGCCGATATTGGCCCTTGAGTGTTGAGTGCGATTTAAAAAAATAAAAATTTGTGGAACTTTAACTAAACGAACGATTCGTATGGATTAGGGTTTTTTAATTAGGTATTGTAGAGACCCATTCCATGTGCTAGCCAAACCTTTGTCATCATTGTTGTGGATGGCCGATATTGGCCCTTGAGTGTTGAGTGCGATTTAAAAAAATAAAAATTTGTAGAACTTTAACTAAACGAACGATTCGTATGGGTTAGGGTTTTTAAATCAGGTATTGTAGAGGCCCATTTCATGTGCTAGCCAAACCTTTGTCATCATTGTTGTGGATGGCCGATATTGGCCCTTGAGTGTTGAGTGCGATTTAAAAAAATAAAAATTTGTAGAACTTTAACTAAACGAACGATTCGTATGGATTAGGATTTTTTAATTAGGTATTGTAGAGACCCATTCCATGTGCTAGCCAAACCTTTGTCATCATTGTTGTGGATGGCCGATATAGGCCCTTGCATGTTGAGTGCGATTTAAAAAAATAAAAATTTGTGGAACTTGAACTAAACGAACGATTCGTATGGATTAGGGTTTTTTAATTAGGTATTGTAGAGGCCCATTCCATGTGCTAGCCAAACCTTTGTCATCATTGTTGTGGATGGCCGATATTGGCCCTTGAGTGTTGAGTGCGATTTAAAAAAATTAAAATTTGTAGAACTTTAATTAAACGAACGATTCGTATGGATTAGGGTTTTTTAATTAGGTATTGCAGAGGCCCATTCCATGTGCTAGCCAAACCTTTGTCATCATTGTTGTGGATGGCCGATATTGGCCCTTGAGTGTTGAGTGCAATTTAAAAAAATAAAAATTTGTAGAACTTTAACTAAACGAACGATTCGTATGGGTTAGGGTTTTTTAATCAGGTATTGTAGAGGCCCATTTCATGTGCTAGCCAAACCTTTGTCATCATTGTTGTGGATGGCCGATATTGGCCCTTGAGTGTTGAGTGCGATTTAAAAAAATAAAAATTTGTAGAACTTTAACTAAACGAACGATTCGTATGGATTAGGGTTTTTTAATTAGGTATTGTAGAGACCCATTCCATGTGCTAGCCAAACCTTTGTCATCATTGTTGTGGATGGCCGATATAGGCCCTTGCATGTTGAGTGCGATTTAAAAAAATAAAAATTTGTGGAACTTTAACTAAACGAACGATTCGTATGGATTAGGGTTTTTTAATTAGGTATTGTAGAGGCCCATTTCATGTGCTAGCCAAACCTTTGTCATCATTGTTGTGGATGGCCGATATTGGCCCTTGAGTGTTGAGTGCGATTTAAAAAAATAAAAATTTGTGGAACTTTAACTAAACGAACGATTCGTATGGATTAGGGTTTTTTAATTAGGTATTGTAGAGGCCCATTCCATGTGCTAGCCAAACCTTTGTCATCATTGTTGTGGATGGCCGATATAGGCCCTTGCATGTTGGGTGCGATTTAAAAAAATAAAAATTTGTGGAACTTTAACTAAACGAACGATTCGTATGGATTAGGGTTTTTTAATTAGGTATTGTAGAGACCCATTCCATGTACTAGCCAAACCTTTGTCATCATTGTTGTGGATGGCCGATATTGGCCCTTGAGTGTTGAGTGCAATTTAAAAAAATAAAAATTTGTGGAACTTTAACTAAACGAACGATTCGTATGGGTTAGGGTTTTTTAATTAGGTATTGTAGAGGCCCATTTCATGTGCTAGCCAAACCTTTGTCATCATTGTTGTGGATGGCCGATATTGGCCCTTGAGTGTTGAGTGCGATTTAAAAAAATAAAAATTTGTAGAACTTTAACTAAACGAACGATTCGTATGGGTTAGGGTTTTTTAATCAGGTATTGTAGAGGCCCATTTCATGTGCTAGCCAAACCTTTGTCATCATTGTTGTGGATGGCCGATATTGGCCCTTGAGTGTTGAGTGCGATTTAAAAAAATAAAAATTTGTAGAACTTTAACTAAACGAACGATTCGTATGGATTAGGGTTTTTTAATTAGGTATTGTAGAGACCCATTCCATGTGCTAGCCAAACCTTTGTCATCATTGTTGTGGATGGCCGATATAGGCCCTTGCATGTTGAGTGCGATTTAAAAAAATAAAAATTTGTGGAACTTTAACTAAACGAACGATTCGTATGGATTAGGGTTTTTTAATTAGGTATTGTAGAGGCCCATTTCATGTGCTAGCCAAACCTTTGTCATCATTGTTGTGGATGGCCGATATTGGCCCTTGAGTGTTGAGTGCGATTTAAAAAAATAAAAATTTGTAGAACTTTAACTAAACGAACGATTCGTATGGATTAGGGTTTTTTAATTAGGTATTGTAGAGACCCATTCCATGTGCTAGCCAAACCTTTGTCATCATTGTTGTGGATGGCCGATATTGGCCCTTGAGTGTTGAGTGCGATTTAAAAAAATAAAAATTTGTAGAACTTTAACTAAACGAACGATTCGTATGGGTTAGGGTTTTTAAATCAGGTATTGTAGAGGCCCATTTCATGTGCTAGCCAAACCTTTGTCATCATTGTTGTGGATGGCCGATATTGGCCCTTGAGTGTTGAGTGCGATTTAAAAAAATAAAAATTTGTAGAACTTTAACTAAACGAACGATTCGTATGGATTAGGATTTTTTAATTAGGTATTGTAGAGACCCATTCCATGTGCTAGCCAAACCTTTGTCATCATTGTTGTGGATGGCCGATATAGGCCCTTGCATGTTGAGTGCGATTTAAAAAAATAAAAATTTGTGGAACTTGAACTAAACGAACGATTCGTATGGATTAGGGTTTTTTAATTAGGTATTGTAGAGGCCCATTCCATGTGCTAGCCAAACCTTTGTCATCATTGTTGTGGATGGCCGATATTGGCCCTTGAGTGTTGAGTGCGATTTAAAAAAATTAAAATTTGTAGAACTTTAATTAAACGAACGATTCGTATGGATTAGGGTTTTTTAATTAGGTATTGTAGAGGCCCATTCCATGTACTAGCCAAACCTTTGTCATCATTGTTGTGGATGGCCGATATTGGCCCTTGAGTGTTGAGTGCAATTTAAAAAAATAAAAATTTGTGGAACTTTAACTAAACGAACGATTCGTATGGATTAGGGTTTTTTAATTAGGTATTGTAGAGGCCCATTCCATGTACTAGCCAAACCTTTGTCATCATTGTTGTGGATGGCCGATATTGGCCCTTGAGTATTGAGTGCAATTTAAAAAAATAAAAATTTGTAGAACTTTAATTGAACGAACGATTCGTATGGATTAGGGTTTTTTAATTAGGTATTGTAGAGGCCCATTCCATGTGCTAGCCAAACCTTTGTCATCATTGTTGTGGATGGCCGATATTGGCCCTTGAGTGTTGAGTGCGATTTAAAAAAATAAAAATTTGTAGAACTTTAACTAAACGAACGATTCGTATGGATTAGGGTTTTTTAATTAGGTATTGTAGAGGCCCATTCCATGTACTAGCCAAACCTTTGTCATCATTGTTGTGGATGGCCGATATTGGCCCTTGAGTGTTGAGTGCGATTTAAAAAAATAAAAATTTGTAGAACTTTAACTAAACGAACGATTCGTATGGATTAGGGTTTTTTAATTAGGTATTGTAGAGGCCCATTCCATGTGCTAGCCAAACCTTTGTCATCATTGTTGTGGATGGCCGATATTGGCCCTTGAGTGTTGAGTGCGATTTAAAAAAATTAAAATTTGTAGAACTTTAACTAAACGAACGTGGTGAATTGAGCATCGTAGCCGATTTTATTTAATTCTATATTCAGTCGTTGTCAAACTAATTTGTGTCACGCAAAAATTGTATAATGTATTTCGAAAAAGTTAAAACTTGGGCTAAAGACTTTACAAAATAACTAAATTTGTTTTTGTATATTTATTGTTAATTATACTGACTTTACACCGTAGATAGTATAATAGCAAAATAGTATAATACTATTTTGCTATCCGGTGTAAAACCGATGTTTTGATAGTATAATAGCAAAAATATAATATAATATTTTAATTTGATAGCTATCAAATTTTAATACCTATTATATTTTATTTTATTTTATTGTAGAAGGAAAATTTTGACAGTGGATTATTGACAAATTAGTCTAGAGACATTTTTGGGTATTTTTAAATTATTCTATTTCATTATATTGTTATCATATAATTTTCTATTTTTTATAAATATTTTATGCGATGTAAAACCGACTACGGTGCCTAGTAAAATAGTATGATATTATTCTATTTTGCTATTATACTATCTACGGTGTAAAGCCAGTATTATTGATATTTCATTTAGTAAGAAAAAAAAAATTAAAAATCTTTATAATTCATTCCAAAAATAACTTATGTTATGCTTAAGTCGTTTACGTTACATAAAATAACCAATATACATAGAATTAGAATTATGATACATTTTTGCCATATCTAGTTTTTGAGGTATTTATGTTTAGTTTCTCTTCGAGTTGAAAATAAAGTTTACTGCAGAAAACTACCTTACTATTTTAAATTAAATTAAAACAAATTAAATTCGATATGTTTAGCTTTTTATTATATTATATATCACATCAAGAAGGCTATACATTTTCAGTCAAATAAAATTTTAAAAATAAAAAATATTTATTTTGTTTTTCATTTTATAAGAAGAGGAGAAATTGTTAAGAGTTTGCAATTCAGTTTCGATCTGCGAGCATGTGAAAAATAAATCATCTTTCAGTACATCTCATCAGGCTATAGCGACTGAACTGCTAATTTTTATTACACTGATTTTTCCTATATATAGGAATCAACGTGCACTTGTAGTATTAGCGAATTTTACATTTCCCCTTTTAAAACTTTTAACAATTTCAATGTTATTGTATTTAACGCATACATACGGTTACTATGTTCAAACTTTTTTTTTTTTTTAATTATTTTGGTATATTCCAAATTGATAAATATTTATAAGAAGAGGAGAAATTGTTAAGAGTTTGCAATTCATTTCAATTTCATTTTATGTTTTCATTTCAAAATTTGAGTAATATAAATTAATTCAAAACATTATATAAATAAACAAAACATAATTCAAAATTGTAATGAACTAGTTTTATAATTCAAGAATTGTCTTCGGTGGTTCGGTGAGATTATTAGAAATTGGGAGACTTTTCCAAAATGAATATCGTTTTTTGGTAATAAAGGTAGAATATCCTTTATAATTTGTTGATGATGTTTGGCGCTGATTCCAGTTGGCCGATTTATATTTTCAGGCAGTATTAAGCCTTTTTTTTCCACTGATGTTTTTAAAAACGGCCACTCATCGTCATTTTCTGAGGAATAAAATAAATACGTGCTATTCCGCTTAAAATTATTTGTACCATATCTTTCAGGTACGGGCGTCCAGTTTATTTTTTTATTTTAGTTTGTGATGAATTGCTACATGGAAATTGTATGTTTTTTTTGTTGGCGCTTTAAACTTAACTCCACTTGGTGATGAAAGCTATCTGCAGGCATGAATGTAGGCATTGGATGAATTCACAATTGTAACAAGATATAAAAAATGCGTCCACTTTTTTAATTTGAGATGAACAGTTGTCCAACCAGAATTTAATTTTTTTTACGACGCGATATTGAACAATTCATTTGTGAAATGCAGAAATTAAATCTTTTTTTTTGCGGCCTGTTGTGGCTTGATTCCATATAACAGCCATTGTATTTTTATTTTTCCTATTGGGCAGGTTCATATTGGGACAAATGATTCGTTGAACGCCACGATCCTTCGGGTAAACAATATTTGTTTATAAAGGTCCATACGAGGTAACATAAATACCTTTTGTAGATCCACCGATAATGATATTTCATTCAGCTCCCAAGGGTTGCTTTTGCATTGCTCATATGCTTGGCAGCTTTTAAGATATTACGTCTTGAGCAGATTGTAATCTGTACAAGTATTCCATTGCGCATCACAATTTTCATGTTCCAATTTTATAAGGTTGAATGTGGCACAACGTTGACATTCTTCATTTCCCAGGAGGGTAAAACTTATATTCAGCAGTTCAGCTCTTTTACTATTTTTCTATATGTGTCGTATGAACATTTCATAGTTGGATTTATTCTATGAAATGAATCGTACATGATTTGAATCGTAACATCCGACGGTAAATACCGTTGGTTTGGGCAGTGTTCGCGTCTGTAATGTGAGCTAGTCTGTTTGAATGATTCGATGTGTTTTTTAATGATTCCTTTGTAACCCAGTTCTCTAGAAAATTTACCTCTCTTTTCAACAGTTGTATACTTTTTTTTGCATTGAATACGTTTTAGAATTGTATTGTTATTTTTGTTATATCCGAGAGTTACCAGAAAAAATGTTTGACATACATAAGTAAGTTGGAAATTCATACAAAAAGTGATTTCATTGTGAATGCTCTGTTACAAATTTATTAGTAGGTTTATAAATACGAAAACAGCTACTTTAACATGAGTTAAAGTTTTAGTAATATCACGTACAAAATAATAAATAACACGGATTACCAATGAGGGCTCAAGGGCCAATATCGTGATTTACTCAAGGGCCAATATCGGCCATCCACAACAATGATGACAAAGGTTTGGCTAGCACATGGAATGGGCCTCTACAATACCTAATTAAAAAACCCTAATCCATACGAATCGTTCGTTCAATTAAAGTTCTACAAATTTTTATTTTTTTAAATTGCACTCAATACTCAAGGGCCAATATCGGCCATCCACAACAATGATGACAAAGGTTTGGCTAGCACATGAAATGGACCTCTATAATACCTAATTAAAAAACTCTAATCCATACGAATCGTTCGTTTAGTTAAAGTTCTACAAATTTTAATTTTTTTAAATCGCACTCAACACTCAAGGGCCAATATCGGCCATCCACAACAATGATGACAAAGGTTTGGCTAGCACATGGAATGGGCCTCTACAATACCTAATTAAAAAACCCTAATCCATACGAATCGTTCGTTCAATTAAAGTTCTACAAATTTTTATTTTTTTAAATTGCACTCAATACTCAAGGGCCAATATCGGCCATCCACAACAATGATGACAAAGGTTTGGCTAGCACATGAAATGGACCTCTATAATACCTAATTAAAAAATCCTAATCCATACGAATCGTTCGTTTAGTTAAAGTTCTACAAATTTTTATTTTTTTAAATCGCACTCAACACTCAAGGGCCAATATCGGCCATCCACAACAATGATGACAAAGGTTTGGCTAGTACATGGAATGGGCCTCTACAATACCTAATTAAAAAACCCTAATCCATACGAATCGTTCGTTTAGTTAAAGTTCTACAAATTTTTATTTTTTTAAATCGCACTCAACACTCAAGGGCCAATATCGGCCATCCACAACACTGATGACAAAGGTTTGGCTAGCACATGAAATGGGCCTCTACAATACCTAATTAAAAAACCCTAATCCATACGAATCGTTCGTTCAATTAAAGTTCTACAAATTTTTATTTTTTTAAATTGCACTCAATACTCAAGGGCCAATATCGGCCATCCACAACAATGATGACAAAGGTTTGGCTAGCACATGAAATGGACCTCTATAATACCTAATTAAAAAATCCTAATCCATACGAATCGTTCGTTTAGTTAAAGTTCTACAAATTTTTATTTTTTTAAATCGCACTCAACACTCAAGGGCCAATATCGGCCATCCACAACAATGATGACAAAGGTTTGGCTAGCACATGGAATGGGCCTCTACAATACCTAATTAAAAAACTCTAATCCATACGAATCGTTCGTTCAATTAAAGTTCTACAAATTTTAATTTTTTTAAATCGCACTCAACACTCAAGGGCCAATATCGGCCATCCACAACAATGATGACAAAGGTTTGGCTAGTACATGGAATGGGCCTCCACAATACCTAATTAAAAAACCCTAATCCATACGAATCGTTTGTTTAATAAATGTTCTACAAAATTCGTTTTTTAAAATTTCGAGTATAGTTTAGATTTCTTTTGAATTTTTTTTTTTAAATCTTATTGGAATTTATTTTAATAACCGAGGTTTAAATCCTGGGTTGTTTTAGCACTGTCGTTGTTTTTATTAAACGAGATAAATGACAGCAAATATGTAAGTTGATAAATGTCAACAAAAGCCTTTAATCATTTGAAATTTTGGTTTTGATTTGGTTTGATTAAATTACTATAATTAATTCAATTGTAATGATATATTTTATTGTTTTATTTCTTATTCATATAAAATATCGAATGTGTTACAAATACTATAATGCGAGTCTTTTGTTATTATTCCACTGGGGAGAGTAGTTTATTCAGTATGAAAATCGTCGGTAAAAATTATAAATTACACGAAAATTTAACTAACAATTCATAATTTTCTTATTTTAATTTTCAAAAATCCTTTATTTTCAATTTTCAATAAAATTTCTTTACATTAGAATTTAGCAGTGTACTCTGCACCACTACATATGAAATCTTTAATAATCCAATATAAATTCGTATAATTCCAATTGGATTCGTATACGTATACGTATGGAAGAATCTCTGGAAAACTTCACGCGCTCTTTAAATTTCGTTTACAATCATTACGTGCAATTCAGAATTGAAGCTAATTTTGTTACCTTTAGTTTTCCCTCTAATTTGGGTCCAATCCATCGTGTTTTAATTGTAATTTGAAATCGATTTCGAATCAACAATTTTGGTCAAATAATACTGTTAGTAAATCACATTTAATAATCAAATTTACATTCAACATGTATTTTGAATAAAACTATACTTATTTTGAAAGTTGCTCAGGTGTATAAATGGGGTAGAATTGTATTTGCTACGTTTTTATAGTTTAAGGAATTTTAACGCTTGATTGATTTATTTAAATTCTGATTAATTATTTTACATATGATACATTCCCACATATTGCCCTAATCAGATAAATGTCACAACGTGGATTATTTCATCATTTTTGATAAAGGAACATACGTTATCGAATAAAAACAACAATCACAAAATCTGATTTTCTATAAGAATTCTGGATCGTAAAATAATGTGCAGTAAACTATTTTGAAATGTTAATATAACGTTTATTTAGTTATTAATTTATATATGTAACTTAGCGGAGTATGACCAAAGCAAAATTTGTTAACGTATAAAGTTGGCGGAAATTTAAAATTTGGCGTTATCAAACTTTAAGCTATGAATGAAAGTCAAATTTGTTATTCTTGAAGAAAAGTTTTGTTTTTTGGGTTGGGAGTTATAATAATCTCATTCATATCGGAATGAAATACTAACAAATTAGCCGAATTTTATTGTTAAACTATGTTGTGTGAAGAAAAAACAAATAGCAGATGAAATATTTCGCTTGAATATTCCCCGTAGCTTATCCAACTGTATCTGCAATCAATTTCATGCTATATTCGACAAAATCGGTTAAATTTTAATAACAGTTTAAAATCTTAGTGAACTTTCTTCAAAAATGCCGGGATAAGTCCCAAAATATCTTTTACAATTCTAGATTTTTCTTAAATCGGTTTAAACTTTGAGGATAATATTTTAATTTGGATGAATTTCGCCGAATATTTTACAATTTAAAAAAAAAAGGTTTGTCTCAAAACACAAAGCTTAATTTAATCCTTCAACTATATAAAAAAAATATTTTTAATCTTTAAATGTAGGTACAACTCGCCTTAATAAAATTCTCGCTTATAAATAATCATTATCATTAAAACGGTAAAATAAGAACATTATCATTAATCCTTTCCATTTATGAGTATTTGCTTTTAAAGAAGCTCATAAAAATAAAAAAAGTTTTAATTATTTTTATTTTCTTAATTTTAAGTTTAATTTGTTTTCATTTCATTTTAAATAAAATTTCCGTAACATTCGTAATCCTATATTTCACGATGCTGATGATAAAAATTGAAGAAAATTTATATTTTCATATTTTTTTGTGACATTAATCATAAATTCAACTTCATATCACAAGTATGTATATACTCTTATGTTACACACAAAGAGATGTAAAATTGAATTTTATTGAAAACGAAAGAAATCTTATAATTTCCGGTTGAAAATATTTACTTATTTCTGTGGGTGTGCATTTCTACTATATGTGTGTGTGTGTGTGCACATATGTATGTGATATAAATCCTATTTAGTGTTCTATTGTTTATAGTAAATTCTCTTGAAAGCTTTTTTACTAGAAAATTTGATTTATTTGAAAATTTTATTTATTTGTTGGAATGATGAGTTACATAGATATGAGGTAAAAGTTTTACATGATGTTCGAAAAAAAAATTTAATACGGTATCATTTTCTTTCAATTGTATGATTGGGTATTTATATCTTCTGTTTTCAATTACACACAGGAGTATGAGAGTTTAAGTGTGTTTCTGTACGGAAGAAAATCACAAAACGAAAAAAATTTAGCAACTTTTCTCAGGAGATTGATTTTTAAAAACATAAAGTCTATTATTATATTTCTAGGAACTAGGAATGGAAATTATATAACAAATACTTAAGTTGTTTGGTTTCTAAATCGAATAAATATCTCTTTGGGAATTATGGTTAAACATGTTGGAATTAGCAAAGATACTATATTTAACAGCCGCTTGTTGACTTTTCAGAATAGTAATTGGCTTTGATAAACCAAATCTATTTAAAAGGCGTATAAATTTTACTCCTAGTACATTTTGCTTAGTAACGGTTTTCAATTTATAGAATCCGGCGGTTTCAGTTTGGTTTCGATTTTTGTTTTTTAACTAAAAAAAATAGTTTTAAACTAGTTGATATTTTAATATATGTATTTCAATATAAGTTAATTAAATTAAACAGTGTAAGATAAACAAAACTTTGAAACATAAGCAAAACTAACGAAAGTGAAGTTTTTTAAAAATGTTTTTTTAAAATTTTAACATGTCTATGTATTTGAAAAATCAACTTCTGAGTTAAACGGAAAATGAATTATAAAACTGTTTATTCATTTAAAAAGTTTACTAAGCATAATCACTAATTTAAGCTCGACAAAACTTAAATACTTTAATCAATAAACAGTAAACTGATTTATTTGTTTGCCAAATTGCTAGGTCAATCTACTTTTTATTGGTTAATATTTATTTTCGACACAATTAGCAAATAAGAATACATCTACATTCTACAGTACAAAGTAAATACATAAATTACAAATATAAAGATAATAAACGAAGTAACAAGCATAGAAGTGAAATTACAAGGTTAATATGTATTTATTATGAGCAACTAAAAATTAAAAAAAAAATTGTTTGTTATAATTCATTGCCAACAAATAGGTTAAACAAAAATATTCTGTGATCCTAGAGATTTTGTTCTAAACAACAATTGGTTAAATAAAAAATTCTGTGGATCTGATCCTAGAGATTTTGCCAACTATCCACATACATAATAAATTAACTAGAAGCTGTTTAAGTATCAAAAAACGCCTCTTTTTTTTAAGATTAATGAAAAATTCTGTGGATCTGATCCTTAAGATTTTGGAAATTGGCCACATACATCATAAAGTATTAAGTAACTAGAAGCTAACCCAATATCACAAAACAATATTGGTGTGGCTGTATCGTGTGTTATACGTGAATACGTGTACGTATTTATATGAGCGTATTGTATGTACAGTTACTCACAAAACTGTTCATAAAAATCAAAAAATAAAATACTTCATGTCTTTCTCGTTCTTTCATCGTTACACCTTCAATAAAAATATTTTTTTTAATTATTAGATTTTATCGTTATCGTAGCGATTGGGTTTTTCTCATTGTCTCTTTCAGAATTTTTATTTTTATTTTTTGGTCGTTAGTCCTATTTGGACCTACAGGCTGCCATTAAAGCGCTTCAATCACACCTCCTTACGTCGAAAGTAGTCCAGAACTGTCTCTCATCTCTTAACGAGATGACAGATCAGTTCACCATTCACATTATATGGGTGCCAGGACATTTCATTAGTACAGGGAATATAAAAGCCGATGAACTGGCTCGACGTGGTACAACGGACCACATCTCAAACAGCAAAAAAAAATATTGAAATGCCTCTTGCGGTATGGAAACTGCTGCTTCAGGAGGAAGCTAGTAAGTTGACGAATAACAGATGGTCAAATGGTACCTCATTCGTAATAACTCGGCAGGTCTAGCCAAAGTTGGACTTGGCGAGATTCAAGCAGCTGATCTCACTTCAGCGGAGTTAAACCATTGTGGTTGTTGGAGTGATTGCGGGGCATTGTCTCATAGGCAGTCATGCGAGTAAACTTTTTTTATTCTCACATGACTACTGTCGTAGTTGTGAGGACGAAGAGGAGGAAGAGACAGTACTTCATCTTCTTTGTCCCTGTCCTCATATGGCACAGACTGAAGTTTCTAGGGGCACCCCTCTTCAACGACCTGACGGAACTCAGCAGGATGGAGGTCAGGAGTATCCAGAGCTTCGTAGCAAGCTCAAAGTGGTTTCAATGAGATGGAGGAAAATTTTTAAATTGTGGTACGGCTACGGACCTTTTTGTGTCTATGCCTGGTGCTAGTAGACCGCCACCCAAACCTAACCTAACCTAGTCCTATTTGAACAGTTTTGTTGCTCAAATGTCATGATATTGCTTTCCGTTGAAATATTTATTGTGATATTTTTTACTGTTGTTGTTGAGATTAATTTCATTATTTTATCATTATTATTATAATTAAAAAAAAAAATTGATAATTTATATTGTCGATGTAAAATAGCGAAAATAATTTCAAAAAATGTTGAGGGTGGTCTATTATCTGAACTTAAAAATGGAGTATCCGTTAAAAATATTTCCAAAAAAATTGCCGTTTCTCTTGGTTTTATAAGTAGTTTGAAGGAAAAGAATAATTTATCTATCATAAAAAATGTTGGAGCAAGACCAGGAATAAACAAAGGACCAATACAAATAAATTAGAAATGCTACACAAACTCATACACAACCTTATGGGAGTTGCAAATTTTCTTTTTGTTATTTCTTTGATATGATTTTAAAGTTTCGCAAAGCTAACTAGACAAAAATCAAAAATTATTTACGAATGTCTATCTCTTTTAAGCACATTATAAAGTGTAAAGATTTCTCTTTCGTTTTAAAATTGTACTGATTTTTATTTATCAATAGAAAAAGGTGGGTACAAACATTTTTGTAATTTTTTTTGTTTCATTGATTGCATATAAAATGATTTTTCTATCTTTTCTAAATCAAAATCAGTCGAAAAAAACAATAACGAAAATATTTGTTCACCAGCTTAGGACTAAAGCGCTATAGAAGATATTGTTCTGTTTATATATATTCTGTGGTATGATTTGGAAGTTAATTTTTAATATTTTTCGGGATAAAATGCTTTTTATTGTATTTAGTTATGACACAAACCATTTTTAAAAAAATCTTTTTCGGGCTGGTTTTCGGGCTATCTTCACATACATAAGGCTGTAAAAGTCGACTAAACTTAAAAAACAACTTCGAACAATATGTTTATTTTGCAGGTGCTCCTTTATTTTTAGTTTTAAAAAATATTGATTCTTTTGAATTTTTAAATCAAGAAATTACAATAGGTAGGTCTCATTCGAAACTCAAAATGTTACGAAACCCACGATTTTACACACATTTATTATTATGTATGTGTGATTAAATACAGAGATGCTACAGTTCCCATTATGGAACTAATCTGCTCCAAACGGTCGTGGGTACTCTTGAAATCTGTTCTTTTCCAAATAAATGGAATGACTGTAAAACGATATTTAAGTTTTAGTTACAATATTTTAGTAAATGGCCATTCCATTACAAATGAATGTTCCGGTGTATTTATATGCGGTGCCCATTTTGCAGCAGTAATCCTTAGGCAAATTAAGAAACGAGGTATACTTTGCCCACCAAAATTACGATCAACCAATATGATTTGTTTTTTTCTGATGATTGAAGGGGATCAACGGATGATTGAAGGGGATTCGGACAACCGAAGAAGTGGATAAAATTTACACAATTTTTATTATTCTCTGCTCCACAAAATATAAAACGGCCTTATTTAATAAAACACTATTAGAATTTTTATAATTAATGCGAACATATGACGATAAATTAAGTTTTTGATCCAGAGATGGATCAGGATGGAAGAGAAACTTCCGTTTTGTTTGAGGCGCTATGGTAGCAGTATTTTTGAAGCCTCGGCATTTTATAAACGATATTCAAAAATGAATTGTTTTGCAATGATTTTATGGTAATTTGTACTACAAATATATGCCTTTATTCCCATTATGGGCAACGGTTTTAAAAAAAAAAAATTTAAATACACACATAGGGTGTCTAATTCGTTGGTTGAGAGTTATTTCGGGGTGAGAGTTGAAATTTGGAAGGTTTTTCGATAAAATTAAAGTAATTAATTCATTATTAATTAAATGCTGTAGACTTACGGCTCTCCCTACTAATAATAATAAACGTAATAAAATAACCCAAAAATATCCAAAAATAATCCGGATAGTCCAAATAACACTGAAGTATGACGAAAAAGGCAAATTAGTAAAACACGCCCGAAATATTCTGGTAAAGTTGCATTTCAAAAATTTGAACACCCAAACACACATCGAATTGAAGAACAATAAAAAAAATCATTTGAAAAAATGACAAATCTTTGATTCGATTTAAAAATTTTGAAATTTTCATTTCACGACAATTGCGATACGGCTGTTACTATCACTTGTTACAGCTCATTGTGAAATAGAGAGTTTTTGAGTTCGGAAGTTCTGTATGCTTCAATAAGTTTAAAACTGAAAAAAAGCTTTATGTTTAGACCTTTACTAAATGCTCAAAATAAGGCATACCAAAAACTAGAAAGCATGTGACCCACGTAAGCAACCAACTTTGCCGTAACAAGAACCTGTTAATTTTACCAAGCTGTGAAAATAGTCATTGGAAAATTTGTGTCATAGATTTATCTAATAAAATGATATTAGCTTATGACCCATTAAATTCAGCAAGATTTCAAGAAGAATTATTGGAGAAAGTAAGTTTAAACCCAAAATTTGTGCAAATTATTTTAAAAGATTTTGTTAGATAAATGGAGTAAAACTGATGGAATTCTAAAGAACTTCTAAGTGAAGGACCAATTAGGGCATAGAACTTTTTATTACTCCACAGATTATAATGAAATTCAACAAAGAAATGAACGATGGAGTTGTGTTCCTTTGACACTTTGTAAAATGTTTCAGTACCAATAAATAGACTTATATCTACTAAATTTTTTATTTAACCAATTTTGGTTGGGAGCGGTATGGCATAAAACAAAATAAGCCACTGACTGTCCGCAAAAATTAACGAGGTATTTTTTGATACAGGAATAACTTCTAGTTGACTTATCATGTAAGTGGCCAAACGGCAAATTCTCTATGATCAGATCCACAGCATTTTTTGTGTAACCAATTGTTGTTTAGAACCATATGGTACCAAATGAAATTATAAGTCCCTGACGATCCGCAAAAATAAGGGAGATGCCCAAAAATAAGCGGAGATCCGCAAAAATAAGGGAGATCCTTTGTGGAATATGTTTATGATATTCGGAAAATAGCAAGTGAAATTCGTTTAGATGACAGTTCAATAATTAAATATATTATATCCGGTTTAGATGGCAAAGATCTAATTCGTTCACTGGCGTTACAACATTTTGCTACGGTCCAAGATCTTTTAGTCCGGCTTCGAACCTACGAAAATATTTTAGATGGTAAGCACGATAAACACTTTAATAATAATCAAAATAACCAATATAATCCGCGTACTAATAAATACTTCAGGAATAGTGAAAATTCTTCACCTCCTTATATAAACAAAGTACCACCTAATTTGTACTTTTTGCCGAAAAGAAGGCCATTATGAGGTGAATTGTTTAGCTAAGGCTAACCAAACTGAAATAAAAGATACCACGACGAATATTAAAACCATACGACGTATAGAGGTTTTAGAAAATGAATATACCAAAATTTCCAAACTAAATGGAAATGAAGTACGTTCACTTGTAGATTTAGGTACTGACTGTGTTACTCTGAAACAAAGCACAGCGAATGCATTAAACTTAAGGGTCGATCAAAGTTATCAAGTCTTAAGAGGGTTTGCGAAAGGTATCAGAAATTTACCAGGGAAAGTTGCAGCGAATATTACGGTCGATGATGTAAATTTAACAGCTGACGCCCTAATTGTTGTAACCTCTTATGATTGGGCGTAGCGCTCTCGATCGTCCAGAAATAATGGTAATAAAAGCATTCGAATTTTTTAAAATTATTGAACTACGTGATACAGATATCAAACTTAATTCACCAAATATTGACGTTGAAATAAATCTTTCTGTCAAAAAACATTTAAATATAGGAGAAACATATCAACGCGAAAGTTCTGTAAATAGTTTAGGTTTAGAACCTTTTGATTTTATTAATAATGAGTTAGCTTGCAATTTGAACAACTTCGAACATCGTCCCAATCAGCCGATTGCTGATAAGTCTATTTTATCTGAAACTATTTTAAATCACTGCGAATCTAGGAACTCGTCTCAAAATAGTGGGAAGGCACAAACAAACTTCGTCGAAAATAATTCAAGTAATTTTAACTTTGTAAATAAGGATATTTCCGCCATAAACCATATTTCTAATTTTGAAGACGACTTTTTAAATATTTTATTTTGCACCGAAAATACGGAAAGTGATTCAATAACAAAAGTAGAACTTAAAAATGAGAATATCAAAAATATAACATTTCAAAATATCGACGAAGATTTATTTAATCAATGTATAAATCAAAATCTTGATTTAGCTACGAAAGAAAATTTGAAAATATTAGTTTTAAAATACCGCGATTGTTTTGCGTTAAATATGGCCGAAGTCGGTACTAAAAATAAAACCGAAATTAAAATAATACTAAACGATAACACCCCGGTAAATTATCGTCCATATCGATTGTCAGTAAGCCAACGAGAAGAAGTTCGTCAGCATATCGACGAAATGTTAGAACTTGGAATAATTACACATTCTACTTCCGAATATTCATCGCCTATAGTTGTAGTTAAAAAGGAAACGGGTGAGAGTCGCATTTGCGTTAATTTTAGGCCGCTTAATACGAAAACGGTAAAGGATAGATTTCCGTTACCAAACATTGAAGACACATTACAACGACTATGAGGTAAACGGTTCTTTACAGTTCTCGGTCTAGCTTCGGGATACTACCAGATACCTGTATCTGAAGAATCTCAGAAGTTAACGTCATTTGTAACCCCCGCTGGCCAATATCTGTTTAGAAAGATGCCCTTCGGATTGGCAAACGCTCCTCCAGTTTGTCAGCGCCTTATGAATAGAATTGCGACCGAACTGAACCACGACGTAGTAGTTTATTTAGATGATATCATTATACCAAGTGATA
Organism: Tipula helvola; assembly: GCA_963556165.1. Lineage (NCBI taxonomy): Eukaryota > Metazoa > Arthropoda > Insecta > Diptera > Tipulidae > Tipula > Tipula helvola. The sequence continues at coordinate 267,431,489 of OY744481.1, forward strand.
GCATAGAACAAGGTCTTAAATTATACGGCCTTACCCTTAAAATGACAAAGTGTAAAATATTGAAGACCTCAGTAGACATTTTGGGCCACGAAATTACGGAAACTGGCATTAAGCTAGGTTTAGAAAAAATTGTATGCGTGGAAAATTTTCCGATACCAACAGATGTTCATAAAGTTAGACAATTTGTAGGGTTAGGAAGCTATTTTCGTAAATTCGTGCCAAAGTTTTCAATGGTAGCTGAACCACTGACAAGGTTAACACATAAAAATGTAGCCTTCGAATGGACAGTAGCTCAAAATGAAGCTTTTCAATCGATTAAAAATAAGTTATGCCAACGCAATATTTTAGTTCTAAATGACAATAATAAGCAACACGAAATCCACACTGATGCTTGTTCAATATGATTAGCAGGAGTATTGCTACAACGTGAAGAGGATGAAAAGTTACATCCGGTAGAGTATTTCAGTCGCCAGACGACCGATCTCGAACAAAAATACCATAGTTATGAGCTCGAGGCTCTTGCCGTAGTAGCAGCGCTAGAAAGGTTTAGATCTTTTATATTGGGTAAGCAATTTATCGTCGTAACGGATTGTAGTGCATTATTAACTGCATCAACTAAGCGTGATATCATTCCTCGCATCGGTAGATGGTGGCTTCGACTACAGGAATTTGATTTTCAAATAAAACACCGAAGCGGAAATCAAATGATTCATATTGATGCACTTAGTAGGAACCCCGTTTTAGAGCCAAAGGAGATTGAACCAGCTTCGTTAGATATTTTACAAATAGAAAGCATAGAAAGAGAATGGATATAAGTTTTACAGGACAATGACCCCGAGATAGCAACAATTAAGCAAAACATAAATACATCCGCGAATAATGAATTTGTTGTTAAGAATGGTAAACTGTATAAAAAAATTGATGATGAACTATTATTTGTAGTTCCAAAAGGTATAAGGGGAAGAGTCGTTCATTCGTGTCATGACAACCTAGGGCATTTTGCTTTAGATAAAACTTTATCAGCCTTACGCAAAGTATTTTGGTGGCATCGTATGCGTCAGTTCGTGAAGAAGTATATAGATACTTGCGTTGAGTGCCTATATCATAAAGAAAATCGCGATGCTAATCGAATAGAGTTACACCCCATCGAAAAGGTTCCCATTCCATGCCACATGTGGCATGTGGATCACCTGGGTCCTTTCGTCAAGAGTAGCAAAGGTAATTTTTATGTTTTTTTAATTATTGACGCGTTTACCAAATACGTCTCCCTACACGCCGTTCGTAGTACGTCAACGCGATTTGTTATATGCTCTTTTAATCATTTGGCTACACACTTTGGTATGCCAGTCCGTATATAATTAACGATCGCGGAACTTCACTTACATCCAAAGCGTTTGAAGTTTTTTGCAGGGAAAATAATATAAAGCATATACTCAATGCAACCGCCACTCCGAGAGCTAATAGGCAGGTTGAGCGGTCCAATCGGACAATATTACACGCACTCCGTACCATGTCTGATTCCAATGATAGAAAATGGGATGAAAAGTTAAGAAACATCCAGTGGTCGATCAATAGTGTGCCACATTCAATTACTAAAATTTCCCCACAAGAATTACTATTCGGGTTTTCACCGAGACCAATTTTTGGAGAAAAATTAATTTTAAAATTGTTGGATGAGAAAAACTTTGCATATGAAGAAGTAAACCGAGAGAGACTACGTGACGAAGCATCGAAGAAAATCACCGACAACCAACGAAAACAAAAAGAGGCTTTTGATCTAAAGCACCGTTCGCCGAGAAATTATAACGTTGGAGATAAAGTTTTGATTACGAGAGAACCTATCATAACAGGTGAAAGCAAGAAACTCCAGCGTAAGTTCAGAGGACCCTACACTGTAGTAGAAGTTTTATATGGGGACAGATATCGTATTGAAGAATTAAACCGACCCGATGGTCGTCGCCGTTTTAGAGGAGTCACCCCGTCGGACCATATGAGACTGGTCGTGAGTCCAGATGAAGAAATCGGTACTGAAGATTCGTCTCAAGAGGATTGAGGACAATCCCAACGAGTCAGATGGCCAAATGTAACACCAACAACAATAACGTCCAGTACTGAACCTTTTCTTGAATTTGAATATGATTTTTATGTTTTATAATAGATGTCCCTAACCCCGTTTATTTTTAATGTGATCGAATAATCCTTTTTTTTATTTTTGTTTTTGGATTCCGATATATTGTTGAAAAAACCGCACTGTACTTCCGGCTTGTAAACGAATAAAGAAAGATTGTAATTAAAAATACCATCCTGACATTTTTATTTTAATTATATTTTGAAATCGTCGTTTATAAAACCGATCTTCGTTTTAAATCAATAAATTATCGAGTTTTACACTGGTGAATTAAATTTCCGTTTAATGTGGGCAGTATCCAAATAATCTTGCACTCCATTAGCTCATGCTTGAGGTGTGACTATAGTCACTGAACTTCGAAATTAGTCTCATATTCGGAATATGTAGCTGCCTGTACCCCTTTTCTGGCAATGGATCTCATCCAAATAGCTAGTTGAATACCTAAAGGGCCAATTTGGATACCAAATCCCATCGGACCGCTTTAACTATTAAAGCGATGAAAGTTGATATACTCCTTAGAGGAATAATACTTACTAAGGAAGTAACTTCCAAGAAAGAAATGAAATAATTTACAACAATTTGTGCAAACTTTTCAGGCAAAATAATTAAACAAGAAATTGGGGATTTATTATTTCTTTGGGAGTTATTTTATGTCTGCGTTTAAAATTAAAGTTCGAATAATTTGTAGATCATAGTATCTACATGAAATTTTTATGGGTGCCACCTCTAAACCCAAAACTCGTGAAATCTTAAAATACTTATAGCAAAAATAACCAAGTTTGGTTTCAAGCGCAACTTATGTCTTACTGTCAAAAGTAATTTGGTAAGGTTTGGGTAACCAAGCTATAGTTAAGGACATTAATCTATTCGTAATTTCGTTTAAAATTGAGCACTCAACGGGTTTATGTAGTTGCAGTTTCTGTTTTATTATATTTATTTGTCAATACAAATAAACTAGCATTCCATAGGACAAACTATTACATCTTGAGTATCACTTGGTATGGTTCTAAGATTATTCTCAAGAAAATTTCCAACACATCCCGATAAAAAGAAAATTGTATTTTTGACTTTCAAATTTTTTTTCTTATTTATAATTAAAATGAAGCTTAAGATCTAATTAATTACTAATTTTCGGTCATATATAATGATCAAAATAATTAAAATCTCTTTGAAGATTCAGGTCAATCTTGATTTTTAGTCGTAATTCGATATTGCGTCTACCCGAAAAATTCCCATATCTTTAAATTCTCTTATATCAATTAAAAAATGGGATCATGATCTCTTTCTAATTTTGATAAGGATCGAAACGCGCGACTATTTTTAAAATAACATCAATCAATATGATTCTCACATTTCTATTTCCGCATGACTAAAGGATTTTCCCAACCATTTGTTCAAAAAATTCACAAACTACTTAGTTATAAAAATATTTATTGTTCATAATTAAAGGATGTAACTTTCTATTTCAGTCCTTGTTTTATTTTTGTTTTTTGGTAATTTCCAGTTTTGGTTGTTATTGTTGTTCGTTTTATTCGAAAAGGACACTAAATATGGTTTTGTTCCGTTTCAAGAACATAGCGCCAGATCATAAAATTTTTACGATAATCCCAGATGGTCACAATATTTTGGGCAAATCAAATATTTTTTTAAGTGAAATTAGTAGACAGTTTGGCACGCATATGATTGACAAAAAAAACTATAATTGGTCAATATAGGGGTTTCTCTGTTTATTGTTTAGGGTCTTAAATCGTGTCGGGATTTTCCAAATTTTAACCATATTTTTGGGATTTTGTCAAACATTTTATGATATAGCGCCAAGTCATAAATTGTTTGTTTACCAGATGAAACCATTATATTATTCTCTTCGCGCGTTACAAAATTTCTATGAATGAAGTGTTCACAATTAAATTATGGACCCCATATGGTAGATAATGATATTTAGGTACAAATAAAAAATAAAAAAATCCCAAAAATGTTGACTGCCTCACTTCGGAAATTACGTAAATAAATTCACGCATTTCATGTATATAAACACAGCTGAAATAAGATTAACCGTCTGTCTCTTTCTTAAAGATTTGTCATATAAATAAGGACGCAATTTGAAATCGCAGCTCATTCGATTTTAAAAATTCTAAACTCAAGTATCGCATATTACTACAGATATTTAGTAAAAATGGAAAATAGTAAAAGTGTATTAATAAATTTTACAAAATTCACCATCGAGAATATCATTTACTCAAATAAATTTGGAAAACGTTCGATGTCACGTCGTAAATTGTTCCAGTGTGCCATTTGCTTCGAGATTTATGGTCATCACAAGCAGCTGCAGAAACATTTCAAAACACACCAAGTCAATGTAAATATGTTCGCGTGCTCCGAATGTGACAAGAAATTTACAAAGCGTTGGGAATTCACCAGACACATCAAATGCCATGGATTGACACATTGTGAATATTGCAGTAATATTTTTAAAATGAATTTCATTCAAAAGCATTTAAATAAGTGTGTGGTGGCCAAAACTGTTATAAATTTTGATTCGAGTCCGTTGAGTGCGGATGAACTGCCGTTAACAGTGATTGAATTACAAAACGAAATTGATAAAAACAATAATAAATCTGATTGAAGTGGTCTATTCAAGTGGGTCTTCATATATGTATAGTAGAGAGACTAGTCGCTAAGTTTATGTAAATTTATTAGATTGTATAAATTATGTTGTTAATAAAATTAAATTATTTTTTATAAAATTGGAAGTGTTTTTTTCCTCTGTGTTTCCATTTTCCAAGTGGGTATATTTTTCTCTTATCTGATGTGTTAATTGGCTGGTGTTTTTATAATTGGCTTAGTGATAAAATCCCTTGCGCAATAGTTGATTATGATCTAATGACGAAAATATTTCGACCATTTGGATAGAGGAACTAATGCGATAAGCGTGAGTCATTCGAACAAAAAAATGTAAGCAATTTTCCAGAATTTTGCGAAAAGAGTATGAATCCTAAAGTGGGTCATATGTCAATTATCTATAGTATATATAGATCTGTAATAGCTGCCAAGCGTTGGTGAATAAAATGCGTGAAACCTGGTTGTTTTGGTCAAACAAGAGATTTTCTGGAGTGCAGTTGATGTCTCTCTTGATTGATGTTCGACTATCTACATAATATAATAAAACAGTCGAAATGTATTATATCGACCGGTTAATGCAGGTTCGGAAAACTTCGTCAAGCTTGTTTGGTTTCTTGTCAAATGATGCCGTTCATAAATGCGATCTGCACGTATGTGGTTTGTGGCCACTTTACGGTTGTGATAAGCTAAATCGATCTTTTTTGTTAAAAATGATGAGAAAATAAACAAAACAGTACAAAAAGGTCGATTTAGCACATCGAAAAATTGGTTTTATGAAACGAAACTTGCTTCATTTAATCAGTTTGGTACAATTATTTTCAACCTATCAAGCCCGTTTTTTTATTTGAAAAACGGCTTAAATAGGGCAATTAAATTTTGTTTCTTCGTTTAAGAAATAATTGTTAGATCGAAGAAAGGCTAGGTAGGATTAAATCTAGCAAATATTTTATTAAATTTAGGTTTAAAGCGTTATAACAAAATGATTAAAATCAAGACAGCGGCTGGCTTAAGATAATTAAACCAGTTTATAATGTTTAATACAATATCTCAACGTTAAATCAAGTTTGTGTGGAATGATTTTGTTTTAATGAAGGATTTTATCTTTTCAGTTTGAAAGAGTACTGTATATTAAAACAAAAAACAACAATTTAATAATATTTTCGCCCGATTATTGAAAAATAGTTAATAATAAATAGATAACTTAATTTAAATATATGATAGATTACAGCTAATAAATTATCGTATAAACTCAAAGATTAATAAATTTAGATACGAAATTTTTAATAAAATTATTTTTTTGGTTTTTTAGTTTAACTTGTATCCTTGAGAATTCAAAAGGCACCGTTTTGATTAAAATAAAAATTAGAAAAAAATGTAAGCAAAGAAGCCAACAAATTATTTAATAAATAATTAATTAACAATTAATTAATATTAACTTAATTTATATTTTTTTTTTTTTTTTTAAATGCTGCCAATGGCTTTATTCTTGAATCTTTCTACATAAGAAACTAACAAGAAGTAATCAAATCTTAAGCTAAAATTATTACATATTTTAAGTCTTAACCAATGTTAATACTTATTGTTGGTGCTCACAATTTAATTAATTTAGATTATACTTATACATACATATGTATAACATCAACATTTAATAAATTTACAGGTTCACAGGTTCATCAGTCCGAGTGGATCTGTTCTTTTCAGTCGCCTAAATCGTGGCTGTTTTAATATATCCCTGGCCAATTCGTTGGGATGCGCTTCTAGTTTTGAATAATATTTAGAACTGAATTCTTTAATTGTTTCTTTAATAATTTATATAATAAAAAAATTAGTTGCTAAAGCAAAATAAAGTAAATATGTTTATACACTGTCTCAAGAAAATGCCCGTACACAACTCGGTTAAAGAAACTTTGATAAAAAAAACAATTGCAAATCAACCAAACAATCCAGTTTTTAATTGTTTTAAACTCAAATTACTTTTAACAACATGGGATTCAATTCACGGTCTATGAAAAAATTCTATGGAAAAAGTCTTTTCATTTACATCTAGTTAACCGATTCTGTTTCCATGGAAAATAAAATAAAAAGATTTCTCAGTGGAAAAAACCATAATTCGAAAGTGTTTTTTATGAATACTTGATTGTTGAATATTTTCGTCAAAATAATGAAAATAATTTATTCATTGAGAATTTTGGTGGAGAGAAAATGAATGAAATGTGTATTAATGTATCGATACACCGATAAACCAAAAGTTGTGTTCCAAATCGCAAAGGCTTGTGGTTAATCGCAATCAACTGATCCTACTTCAACTATTTTTAGTATATGAGAGTAAGCAAACTTGGTAGTTTTGATAGTTTATGAAAATTTGAAAAACGGAAAGAACTTTTGTTTATTTTCCAAAATCCTAATCTATTTCAAATGTATATTTTTGAAATTTTTTAATTCACATTATTGTACATACGTACAATGGTTTTAGTTTCGAAATATCTCTATAAAATATAAACCTCAAATGTCTTATTGTAAATTTCTTGAATTATTAAAATCGACGATAACAGCCATCTTTTACAAAAATCATCATCTTTGTCATATTTTTCATCATATCGTATAAATTTGATATTATTTATTTATTTATTTAAATTATTACTTACAGTAAATATTTATACAATCGGTAAGTAAACATACAAAAAACAAAATTTAACAATTACTATAGAGAGACATTTAAACAACACGTTTTACAACGAACTTCTTGTCATATTAAAGTCGAAAACATCGTAAACTGAATTAAAAACCGGCGACATTCTTAAGACTGGTTCCGAAAGTGCAAAATTCGTAGAGACACGATCAATATGCGTAGATATTGAAACGAGCAAGTAATTCGTCACAATCTATTCGGGAAGTCAGAACATCGTGAACGAATATAGCAGATGCAACGTCTCGTCGGTGATCCAAGCGTTGTAGTTTTAATAAATTACAACGATCATTATAAGGCGGGAGAATGTATTGATGCGCTCGCTTAGTGGGTAATCCCCGAAGGGCATACGGAACAAATTGCTTCTGAACACTCTCAATCCTATCTGAATGGCACTTATAAAATGGGGACCAGATCTGAGAAGCGTATTCTAGAACTGAACTAACAAAGGATATATATAGAGTTTTCAGTGTGAGCGGATCGCAAAAGTCCTTACAATTGCGCTTAATGAAACCAAGCATAATGTAAGCTTTCGTAATGATACAATCAATGTGTTTAGTAAAAGATAGATAATGCCGTTATGGTGGAATATTGGCGAGCGCATCCGAGAGAATGATAAAATCCTGCATTTACCCATATTCAGCAACAATTTGTTATTGATCGACCAACTGCAAAATTTAATCCAGTCAGCTTGCAGTTTCACACAATCAGCAACCTCATTAATTGGAGCAAATATTTTCATATCATCTGCGTAAAGCAGACAATGTGCAAATTCAAAACAATCAACAACATCATTTACAAATAATGAAAATAAAAGCGGACAAATGTGACTTCCTTGAGGAACTCCATAGGTAACACGAAATGAACGAGCGCTAAAATTGTTAATCTTAATAAATTGGTAACGATCAGAAACATATGAATGCAACCACTTAATAGGGATGAACTGACAATCTAGTTTATCTAGCTTATCGATAAGAATCGAATGGTCAATTTTATCGAAAGCCTTTGAAAAATCGGTGTATACTACATCTACTTGTTGCCTATGTTCTAGTCTACTATATAAATGTCCACAAAAAGAGACTAGATTAGTCGCCGTAGACCTACCCGGATAAAATCCGTGTTGAGCAGGAGAAATAAACCTTTTTACGTGAAAAATCAAAAATTTCTGTACCATTGATTCGAATAGTTTTGGTATAGCAGAAAGAATAGCGATCCCGCGATAGTTGATGACTTCACTTCTTTTGCCAGATTTGAAAATCGGACGGATGAAAGATTATTTCCACAGATCAGGAAAATTCCCTGTACGTAGGCTATTATTAAAGATAATAGTCAGTGGAGGGGCTAGACTCACTGCATAATTCTTACTAAGGATGGGTGGAAAGCCATCCTGTCCTGCTCCCTTATTAACTTCCAGTTGAGATAACCCATCATAGACTTCTGCTTCCGTAAATTTTAAAAAGATAAAATCAGAAAGACAGCGGTTAGTAAAAGGCTTGTTATATGATACCGCAGGTTCTTCACAGACAGACTCAAAAAAATTGGCAGACAAATTTGATATATCAGAGGGCTGACTGGCGAAAGAGTTCTTAAAAGTCATTGGGGTAGGAAACCCAGCAACCTTCTTTTTACCATTTATGAAATTCCAGAATTTCTTAGGATAGGAAGTTAATTCATCTTCGATTTGCAAAATGTAGTTATTGTAAAGGAACCAGTTTAAAGTTTTAAACTCCTTACGAGCAGTGTTGAAGCTAGGATAAAACTCAACACCGTGTAACTTATATAAACAATGAAACTTATTACGGCGTTTTTCAATACGAATTAGCTGTTTATTATACCACGGCTCTCGACCGAGGTTCGTTTTTCACTGAAGGAACATATCTTTCAATACCAGACTTGAGAAGCTCGTTGAACAAAAATACACTATCGTTCAAGTCTCCTCCTCGTTCTAGAAATACCCAGTCCGAATCGACAAGAAATTTGTTTAAAGAAACGTAGTCAGCATGTCTAAAATCGAAATGAAAAGAATTACTAGAAGAACACATAGTATTACAATTCTCTTGAAAAATGTATATCATAATTGGGGTATGATATATGCTCGTACATCCAGTGAAGTCCTCACACGGTGAGAGCTCCAAATACATAAGGTCAATTGAAAAAACCAAATCGAGGAATTTCCCTCGACTATTGCTTATTCGGTTCACCTGCATCAATGCTGTGCTAGCAAAATAATCAGTGACTGTTAATCCTTTTTGGTCATTGGAACAAGCCGTGAAAACTCCATCAACATCAATCCAAGTAATATCAGGAAGATTGAAGTCACCAGTAACAATTAGTTGTTCACCAACACGAACCAATGGCGCAACAGCAAAATCGATGAAATTAATAATTCCCAGATAATATTCCAGGGTAGATCCGCAGGGAACATATGAGGCTACTACGAGGATGGAGGCACTGGCTACATTAATACGTATAACAATAACATCATAAGTTGGATGACATGCACTGACCTCGTTTTAAATCGAACATTTAACAGCGACCAACACACCTCCCCCCTTCAGGCTGGTACAAAAATCATGCCGATCATTCCTGTGAACGACGTAGTTAGGTGGAAAATATTCCGCCGAATTGAAACTTTTAGTAAGCCATGTTTCCGAGATAATGATCACATCGTAATCATTGTCAAGCACGCCAAGCAAGAATAATTTAGCTTTACCTCGAATGCTAGAGGCATTATGGTAGTACATCGAGGTAAAAGAGGTTTGTCCAGAACTTATAGGCGGAAGCACCCTGCCCGAGACTACATCGCTTACATTACGGGAGAGTTGACTGGTACAGCTGGTATCCGAAATTTCACACTGTAGGTTATTACTTGGGACAAATTTACTACTTAGTAAGCTATTATAATTTATTCTGCTGACATGTTGAGAGTAGCAGTTGTTCGAAATTTCACCCGTGGAGCAAATGTTGGCCGAAAATTTTTATCATAAAACTCCCGAATGTGTACACCGGTTGGCCAAATATTAGGGTCTAGGGCCTTAATACGTACATCAGATCGATGCTTCTTTGTTTAGGGACTAGTTTGAATGCCTTACAGTCTTCAATCTCCAAACAAGTTTTTGCCTTGGACGCAATTTCATTTTCGGAAGTATCCGCATCAAATTTTGAGACGTGTAGCCGTATCGTCGGTACAATGACCTTTACCCCAAAATTTTCGGAAAATTGTCTGGTACCACAAATAGTTTTTGTGCCCAGATTTTGAAGATGCTTGTTCCCAACTGCACTCACGACAACACTGGAACTCATAGAGGACGAAGTCACCACATCAGAAAAGGTTCTAGTAGAGGCCGGAGGATTTTGCATGGCTGGTTGTATGACCGCAGGACTAATAGGCGTAACAGCAGGCAATTTATTACTAGGTATACCTTTTACGTTTTTATCAGACGTAATCAGAGAAGCGTCGGATATAATCCTTGAACCCGAATCCTTATTTGCTCTTGCAGAAGAACTTAAAGGCACAAACGATATGGTAGTCGTGGCTGACAACTCAGGTAGGCGATCGAGGTTCATGCCAAGTTGTTGTTTGAGACTAGTAATCTCATCAAGCAGCTTCTCAACAAAGGGCTGCTGGGCAGTATTCGCACTAAAATTGCAGTCCCTCATTACCTTGAGGAATGATTGATTTTTCATTAGGTCACTGCAGTCGCAACAGAACCACATAATATTTGAACATTTCCGCGTTTGATTATATGCCAAACGGTCCACTTCAGTACAACCATAGTGGAATATTTTACCACCAAAACTAGTGCAGCTGATGGCTGATTATTTGCAATTGTCAAGCTGCATTTGCCGCAATCCATATTTTATATTTATATTTTTATTTTATTTAGACAAACGTAAATAATATATACAAACACTTACTATTATGTAACTATATTTTTAATAATTACAATTCTTAATATTTTAGTTTTATTATCCTTCAAAATTCACAAAACACTATTAAATTGTAGAATAATTGTCATTTAAAATATATTTCAACGGTTTTAAATCTGTGAACGTAAACAAACGCAACACATTTATTGTCAAAGAACGCAATTTGAATGTTTCTGTTGTTAAACGAATTATATTTAATATTTAATAATTTTATTATAAATTTTTACATAAGTATATGCGTTTCAAAATTTTTATTCTATATGGGAAATGGTAGGGGGGGGGGGGGGGGTTATATGTTTTTGAAAAATGTTATCTTTTAATTTGAAAATAATATTGCCACCTTACAAAATAGCACTTTTCAGTCTTAATTTCCAAGTTTTATAATTCCCTAAGCTTCTTTAATTCTAAATTCAAGCACTTGTTTTCTACTCCTATTTTAAAAATCTGTAAATTTAGAGTATCTTATGGAATCTAGGATTTCAAAATTATGTCATATTACAAAGTGTTTTACCAACAAGAAACATAAATGTTGTTTTAATAATTTTAGAATACCGCTTCACACACTTAGAATATAATCGGTACCTATATGAATATTCTTCATATTCTAATGGGTGTGAAGTTTTTCCCATTTTTTCCCTGTACACTGTTAAGAATTCAAAATGTTTCTATAAATGTATTATTAAATTAAATTTCGATTAAAATCAAAGTAGGTACTGAACGGACATAATTTTGATTCAAACTTATTGGGTGTGTGAATTAATTCTTAGACGCGACATTTAGCTGTCGCTACGTGAGATTGCATATAGTTTGACAAGCAATTCCAATTGCATTTTGTAGCTGTCACAATTGTCAATCTAATTCAGAGCAGAAAGCGTTATTTTTCATATTACGTCATTTTTTTGTAATCGATTTTAAATGGATCGTGATAAGTTGTTTTTTCGAGGGGTTCTTCTTTTCTTTTTTGATTCCAAGAAAACTGCCGCTGAAGCTCACCGATTGCTTTCTGATACTTATGGTAATCAAGCTCCATCGAGAGCAAGCTGTTTTAATTGGTTTCCTCGATTCCAAAGTGGTGATTTTAACTTGACAGACAAAGAACGGCCGGGTCAGCCAAAAAAGTTTGAAGATGCCGAATTACAAACATTATTGGATGAAAAAGCATGTCAAACGCAAAAAGCACTTGCAATGCAGTTAAACATTGACTGATCAACCATTTCTCATCGTTTGCACGCAATGGGAAAGATTCGAAAGCTAGGAAGATGGGTCCCACATCAACTGTCTGAAAATCAATTGAGAGCACGAATTGAAGCATGCAAAAAAAGCTTGCTGAGTACAAAAAACATAGTTTTATGCAACGAATTGTTACTGGCGATGAAAAGTGGGTCTATTACGACAACCCCAAATGTAAAGCAGCTTACGTCGATCCAGCCCAAGCAGGACCATCGCAGCCAAAACGAGATATTCATAAGATAAGGTTATGCTGAGTATTTGGTGGGACCAGAAAGGTGTGGTGTATTATGAGCTGTTAAATCCAAATGAAACGATTACAGGTGATCGCTACCGATGCAAACTGGACAATTTGGGACGTGCATGAGACGAAAAACGGCCAGCAATAGCGAACAAAAGTTATAAAGTTTTGTTTCATGATGATAATGCCAGACCACATCGTGCAAAAACCGCTCAAAACAAGGTAGAGCAACTCAGTTGGGATCGGCTTGAATAACCTGCGTATTCTCCAGACCTTGCACCTTCCGACTACCATTTGTTTCTATCAATGCGAATAGGCCTGGCTGACGTACGCTTCTGAAACACTGGAGAAGTGCCAAATTGGATCGATGGCTAGATGGCTGGGAATGTTGAAGGCTTCTTCAAACGAGGAATCCACAAACTTCCCAGGAGATGGCAGGAATCATAGCTAACGATGGCGAATATATTGGATAAAATATACTGTATCGTTATCTTTTAATAAACATTTCTGTTTTATAAAAAAAGTCTAAAAATGAATTCACACACCCAATATATAAGAAAATTTGTAAAATGTGAACCACAAAGCTCATTTATGTTGAAATATCATTATTTGGTTCATAAATGAATACCTACATAATGTAACATAATGTTAATTTGTGCTGTAACCCGTGCATTATTTTACTGAATTACTCAAACCTCACGGCAGAATAAAACAAACACATTGAGCGTTTTTTTAAAACAAAATAATTTTTAGTATAGCTTAGTTTAGTCCGAACATTTAATTAGTTTATTTAAATTGATTAAATTAATTTTGCTTTGTTAGTACCTATCGAGCTATTTCGATCAAATATAAGGGTACTAAATTTAAAACCAAAGTTCCGAACCATTAAATAAACGTCAAACTGTTTTAGTACAAATTATAAATTTGTTCCAATAAGAATTCTATTCCCAATACAATTATTACAATAGAAAAAATAAATTACACAAAAAAAAAAAATGTTAGCAAACAATTAGTTTATAAAATACTTTCCCGAGAATAAACGTCAAAAGGTTGCGAATTTGTTCAGGTATTCCGTGTAATATCAGAAACTAAATTCAAATTTGTAGCCAAAATGCCGTTATTGGCCCTTAATCAAATTCGGCAATTTGAAGTTTAAAATTCGTAGCACATTTATTTTTCTGGTTAGGGAATACCTTCTTAGCTCTATGGATGGGGAATTTAATTAGCTATTTCGTAAAGTATCACAACTTTAGTCCAAATCTCTAGCAATGGCCGTTAATGGCCCTGAATCAAATTCCTGCTAAACCGCAATTTGAAGTTTAAAATTCGTAGCACATTTATTTCTCTGGTTAGGGAATACCTTCTTAGCTCTATGGATGGGGAATTTAATTAGCTATTTCGTAAAGTATCACAACTTTAGTCCAAATCTCTAGCAATGGCCGTTAATGGCCCTGAATCAAATTCCTGCTAAACCGCAATTTGAAGTTTAAAATTCGTAGCACATTTATTTCTCTGGTTAGGGAATACCTTCTTAGCTCTATGGATGGGGAATTTAATTAGCTATTTCGTAAAGTATCACAACTTTAGTCCAAATCTCTAGCAATGGCCGTTAATGGCCCTGAATCAAATTCCTGCTAAACCGCAATTTGAAGTTTAAAATTCGTAGCACATTTATTTTTCTGGTTAGGGAATACCTTCTTAGCTCTATGGATGGGGAATTTAATTAGCTATTTCGTAAAGTATCACAACTTTAGTCCAAATCTCTAGCAATGGCCGTTAATGGCCCTGAATCAAATTCCTGCTAAACCGCAATTTGAAGTTTAAAATTCGTAGCACATTTATTTCTCTGGTTAGGGAATACCTTCTTAGCTCTATGGATGGGGAATTTAATTAGCTATTTCGTAAAGTATCACAACTTTAGTCCAAATCTCTAGCAATGGCCGTTAATGGCCCTGAATCAAATTCCTGCTAAACCGCAATTTGAAGTTTAAAATTCGTAGCACATTTATTTCTCTAGTTAGGGAATACCTTCTTAGCTCTCTGACTGGGGAATTTAATCAGCTATTTCGTAAAGTATCACAACTTTAGTCCAAATCTCTGGCAATGGCCGTTAATGTCCCTTAACCCTTTAATGCATGATTTTTTCTTTTTAATTGAAATGTTTTTTTTCTTATAAAGATGTGTTTGGTTGAAAAGGATTTCAAAGTAAAAATGGTTGGAAGCAGCTAGTTTTCCCGGAAAATTGATTTTATTACATGATACCTATTTGCATAATTATGCATTTGTGGTATACAATTTAAATATTTTTCCATTTATAACGCTTCTTTATAAAAAGACAATTCGTTCAAAATGAAAATAAATATTCAAAAACAATATTCTTATTTATAAAAAATTACATATGTAAATGTATGTTTACTACTAACTGTACGCAAAACATCGACTAACTTATTCTAAATGGCGATTTTATTTTCAAAACGCAAAACAAAAAAAAGTGTGAAACGAGATAGAAAAACAAATGAACAACAGATATACGAAACAAAACAGAAAAAATATGCTCAAATGTAGATGCAGTTCAAATTAGAATAACATGATGCAGATATGCTACAGTATGCATTAAAGGGTTAATCAAATTCCTACTTAACCGCAATTTGAAGTTTAAAATTCGTAGTGATTTAGACTGTAGTTTCTATTTTTGAATTGTATTGCCCAATTTTATATAAAGGAACGTTTTGTGGATTAGGCTTACTGGGGAAACCACACTAAAAAAACGCACCAAGTACTCTTTCTATTATCAAAAATAAAATATCCTAACAAGAACATCGCAGAAAAACTATAGCTAACAAAATAAACTCTTGACAGACATCTCGAAAGCGTTTTCTTCGAAGGAAAATTAAAACGTAAGAATTAATTTTAGAAAAAATATCGCAAACACAAATATCACAAATCAAAAATATTGTAAATGAAAGATGTAAATTCTTGATAATTTTTGTCGTTAGAATTGTGCATTAATTAATAATAATCGCTTCGTCAACCTTGCAGACAAAGATCAAAGAGGATTTTTCACCCTTATCCCTTCTTCTTTTAGCACCACAAATGACAAAAAAGCAACTTTTGCAAATACAACAATTTTTTAAGATAATTTTAATTTGTTGTATACCTTAGAGGATGGGGGCTGCCGCCCCCACACTCCAGCTTTTCCAGAATTTATACAATTCTTCCTGTTGTATCCCGTTGTATCCTAATTAATATAAAGTCAGAAAAATTCAAAAAATTTCGGATATAAATATACTTGGGTATTATTTCAAATGGAGCACACTAGCACAGTAAATAATTCTCATTTTTTTTTTCTACTGCAATAGTAGTAGATACGAAATATTCAGTGAGGGGTTTTTAAAGCATCGAAATGTAATAGTACAATAATAGATGACGCTTTTTACTTAGTTAATGCAATTCCTGGTGTACTAAAACCTTTATGAGGTTTTTGTATGTGATACGATTTTTAATCTAATAAGAAAATAAAATTTATTATGAAAATGTATTATCAGAAACAATATTCTATGTAAATACAAGAAAAACAGGATATCACAGCATTTGTTAATGATCTTGACTCTAATCGTAACGTGAAAGTTATAGTGTAGTCCAATCATGCTGATAAGGTAACCCACATTCCCAGAAACAAATGTGCTTCGAATTTTAAACTTCAAATTGTGGTTATGCAGGAATTTAATTAAGGGCCATTAATGGCCATTGCCACAAATTTGGACTCAAGTTGTGGTACTTCACGAAATAGCTGAATTATTTCCCCATCCATAGAGCTAAGAAGATATTCCCTAACCCGAGAAATAAATGTGCTACGAATTTTAAACTTCAAATTGCGGTTATGCAGGAATTTTATTCAGGGCCATTAACGGCCATTGCCAGAGATTTGAACTCAAGTTGTGATACTTCACGAAATAGCTGATTAAATTCCCCATCCTTAGAGCTAAAAAGTTATTACCTATCCAGAGAAATTAATGTGCTATGAATTATAAACTTCAAATTGCGGTTTTGCAGGGATTTGATTCAGGGCCATTAACGGCCATTGCCAGAGATTTCGACCCAAGTTGTGATACTTCACGAAACAGCTGATTAAATTCCCCATCCATAGAGCTAAGAAGTTATTCCCTAACCAATGAAATAAATGTGCTTCAAATTTTAAAATTCAAATTGCGGTTTCGCTATCCCCCGAAATACATTTCTTTCAAATTTGAATCTTCTAATCACAATTTTGGAATTAATACTAAAGGATCATTTATTTAGTTAATAAATTATCTGACTAAATTTTTTGCACACCGACCCTAAATAATATTCCCTTCAAGAAACAATTTTTATTCGAATGATCTTTTCGATTTTGTAATAAAATTACATTTTGAGTACTAAATTTTTCAATAGGAATCCAGATTTTTTCCAATTTGAATTCAATTTAACAGTGTGAAACTAATACATATAAAAAATGGGACTTTTGGGAAAAACTTCACACCCATCAAATTCTACACTTTTCAAAAGAAAGAAAGTTCGTAAATTTAAAAATACTTACAACATAAAACTAAATAGAACATATTATTAAATTTTATGAAATTCCTAATATCACATACATTTTCATAAATTTGACAAATACAGATTATTGGTGAAATTGTTTAAATTATGAATTGTTTGAACTTTTTAGGATTTCAAATTTCGAGATAACTTATCTTTATTGTTCAATCAGAATATAAATATGTATTTTAATATTGTGTATTTCAAACTCTCCTGTATTTTACCGTAGTACGAATTTTAAGTATGGATGTACAAAACTTCAAATTACAAATTCCACAAATAGATACCTGTCAGTTAAATGTTAAGCCTAGTTTATCCTCTTGTGAACATGAACGTGGGATCATATTGAATTAATTAGTTTGTTTCATAGCGAAAATCGCTATGAACAAAACTCAGTAGTATAAGCTGAATTTTGTTCATGTTCACAGATGCATTTTCATTTCCTGATATTTTTCTTAAATATGAAAAACATAATTTATAATTTCCATTTATTGCTGCGAATTGCCAATTAAAATTAGGAAGCCAAGCCGTTAGGTTGTTAATTTTTTTTTTTTGTGGATTTGAAGCTGCCGCTTGATATTGACATTTTGTAGATGTAGTTTGATTATTTTTATATATTTCTATTTACTGATGAGGTAGATAATTATTTAATTATTAATATCCTTATCATTTGCATTATTGATAAAATATTTACGAACATACATAACATAGTAGTGGTCCACAGTAATAATTTGAGCATATATTTGTGATTTAACTTAATAAGATTTTAAGGTATATAGTCCGATTGCGATTTACCTGACTTGTGTTGGTGAGTTAGTGAAAATAAAGTATTAAGTGAATAATAATGTGTAGCGTTTGTTCAATATGTAGCAGAAATGTTACAAAAGACAGATATCCGGGAGTGAAATGTTTAAATTGTGAGAATGCTTACCATAACAAATGTGCAAATATTTCGGAAGAATCCTTTCGATTAAGGGGCTTCCAATAGTTCGTCAAAATGACTGTGTGCGCAGTGTCAAAATATTTCGCAAAAATCAAGTGTTGTGCAAGATTCTAAGAGCCCTAGTTTAAATGACGTGTTTTTAATCTTGAAAGCTGTTCACCAAAAAGTTGATAAACTTGACGACTTCGAAAAGCCCAAACAATTTGTATGCTCAAGTTTAGATGAATTGCAACGCACAATCAAGATCAGACAAACTGGAAAAATTAGAGTCAAAAAACATATCTCAGGAACTTAAATTGAACTTGCTTGAAGCTCAAATGGATGTACAGGAGCAGTTTAATAATCAAAATAATATTGTTATTAATGGTTTACCAGCAAATATAAACGAAGAACATATTCCCAACCTAATCGTGAATACAATTACCAAAATTTATGGAAATATTGAAAGAGAACAAATTGTATCTATTAAGAAGATGCAACATAGTGTAAATTCAAAATCCCGTTTAAGAAATTCCTTTATCGTGGAATTTAATTCAGCCATATTGAAGAACAACATTTTAACTAATTATTTTAAAATTTTACATTCACCTTCTAATGATGTAAGAAATTTCCATTTGATGCATCATTTCACCAAATTCCAGTCTAAATTATATAATGAGGCAAAAGACATTAAATTCAATCAAGGATATCAATTTTTATGGTGTAAGGAAGGTAAAATTAACCTGCGGAAAACAAAGGATTCACGTGTATATCATATTACCTCATTAAATGATATTATTCTGCTACAAAATGGGTTTCGTGGGCAGGAAACTGAAGGTAATACGTCGTCATCATATTAAATTGTTTTATTTTGATTCGAGAATTACCAAATTAAATTTATTGTTGTTAATGTGGTGCAAAGTATATTTTGTACAGTGTTTATTTGATTCTAGTTTTAACATATTTGTTTTTCTTTAAATCTTTTTCTATAAAATTTATATAAATATCTATTTCTTTATAATTTGGATTAATAATAGGTTGGACAAAATAATTTGTTTTAAATTAATTTTATTTCGATTGATATGCAATTTAAATTATTATAATATATTAAAAACAACCTTTGTATGAGTAAGTTTGATAATTTGCTTCAGGATAAATGCAAAAATAAATATTTCTTTAATGTGGATAAATATTTCAGGTACATACGTCAATTCAGGTACATAGACCCCTTATTGTTGATTCTTCTAAAAAGTTGAATATTCTTCAATTTAACGTGCGCAGCATGAATAATTCGGAAAAATTTGATGAAGTGCCTGATTTTAGTGATTGGTTAAAATCAGATATTCATGTTATAGTAATTAGTGAAACGTGGGTAAAAGTGTCAATACTATATCATTTTCAATAAATAATTTTCGAAGCATTTTTTCATGCCGCGCTAATAGGGTAGGAGGAGGTCTAGTTATTTATGTTAGAAATGATTTGAATGTTAAAGTTCTAAAAACAGATGATGGACATTATCCATTTCAGTTTATATTTGTTGAACTTGAAGAGTTTTCTTCAACAAAAATTTGTGCAGATGCTGATTTATTTTGTAACGTTTTAGATTCTTTACTTATCAGTAGGGCAACCAAAAATATGCACTAAAAAATAGTTTTTAAGCTCTTAAAATATGCTTTAAAAATGTTGAAATATGCATTCAAAATATGCTTTAAAAAACTGAAAATATGTATTCAAAATAATTGTTCCTTATAATTTGATAAAAACGACTAAAAAACACATTACGACAGCAAAAAATATGAAAGCAAACTGCAGCCCAGAACTTTCCAATTTAGTAATGGACGCGTCGAGAAAACCATAATTTGCTACAATAAAAATTAATTCTGCCTTTACTGAATTGTCACATAACAGCTGTTTTGATATTTTGATTGAGGCTGCCTCCTCATCGCCCAATGCATCAAAAATACCAATAACCTCTTCAAAATTATTGGCATACAACTTAACAGCTGCGAGCCAAGTTCTCCAGCTTGTGTATGTTGGCTGTGAAGGAAGTGCGAGCCCGGACTGTAATTTTTAAGAATCTTGACTCTCGACGGAGGTTTTAAAAATACGTTTTTGATATTCGAGATAAGGCGGACCGTAGGAAAAAACCCTGTTATAAGTTCACATACACGATGAAGACCGTGAGAAAGGCAAGAAATTTAGATGTGTGTTTTTGGGTAGAAAGTTTGTATTGCACGGGCCGCTTTTATGAGTACGGTGCTGCATCTGATATACACAGTAAAATTTTATCTTTCTCAAAACTATCCCCTAAAATTCCAATTGAATCGTCAAAAAGCCGACCAATGGTGAACTAGCTATGGAACCACTATGAGTGAGAAAATTACTATTGGTATAAACTAGCCACCATCGAGGAATACCTGAATCAAAAATTCGTATAACATACACCCTAAAGACAACCTCATTTTGATATTTACTGCTAGTAGCAGCGCTAGTTGCGGTAAAAAGGAAATTTAAAAAATTAAATAAATAAATAAAAGTTGTCTGCGAAATTTTTTTTATAAAATTTGGAAATTTTGTAAATGATTTTGACAAAATATGCTTATATGACACTAAATATGTTCTTTTGGGAAAATTTTGGGTGAAATATGCAAAAATATGCCATTTTAGTAAAATATGCAAAAATATGCACTAACAAGTAGGGCTTAAAATGCTTGGTTTTTCATGAAACGGATTTATATCTTGCTCTTTTCAAAATTCGTGGACTGGAAAAAAATATGTTATTGCATATTTTTGGTTGCCCTACTTATCAGTAATGGTAATAAGAATTTTGTTATTCTTGGTGATTTAATTATTCCGATTAACAAAAATTTAGATATTGTACAAGATTATAAAAAATTGTTAATGAGTCATGGTATGATTGTCACAAATACTTTTGCTACTTTGCTGTCAGTAGTAATATCCTTGATCATGTCGTATGCAATTTTTTAGATATATCAAAAGTCGAAAATTCCACTATTTACTCCGATATTAGTGACCATAATTTAGTTTTTTCTTCATTTTTTTTTCAAATCTAAATTTTATCATAAAAATTTGATGAAAAAAATTATAAATTTTGTTATGGTTGATGCATATTTTGATGACTTTCTTCAGTGTACGTCATTTGATGTAAACGATCCTGATAGCACTTTAAAATTGATCGTTGATAAATATAATGATCTTATTATGAAATTTACGGTAGTAAAAAAGGTGGTTGCCAAATTAAAGCATAATACATGTTCGTGGATGACTTACGATTTATGGAAGTTGATTAGTAAGAGAAATAGAATTCTCAAAAAATATAAATTGAACATAAACATTTCTGTAAATAAAAAAAACCTTCAAGATATTAATGGTAAAATAAAGTCTGAGAAATATTTCGCAAGGAAGCGATTTTACGAAAGAATGTTTAGTGATGTTAATCAAAAAAATGTATGGCAAAATATTAATCAACTTCTGAATAGAAACAACAATGATACAACTATAAAAAATATTGTGTTTAATGATAGGGTTTTTTCTAAAACTATTTATATTGCTAACAATTTTAATAATAATAATAATTGTTGGGGGAAACAATTAATAGTAATTGAATTTTTTTTTGGCTTCCACGACGAATAGTTCCAAACTTGTACAATTGGGTCGTACCTTCCAGCAAGGAATCTGAGCGTAATTTATTTTACTTCGCACGCTCCACAATAATCAGCAGTAATTGTGTGCCTCACTATAACTTGTGTATATTCGGTTTAATACAAATCTTCTTTTTCCACCACGAATTGAATATCCCAATAAATTTTAACACACATCTACTTATTGCATTGCCTTTTATAAGCAAAATTATGTTGGTAGGTAATGGTCGACCCAAATCCAACCAAACAAAAATGTTAATTTTAATTTACTTTATTTTGTGGTTGGCTTGTTCAACTTACAAAAATGGAATGCTAATTTTATTTTTTAAAAACTTTAATTACAACTTAACACTTCCAAACATTTACGTTGCCATCTATGAGCAAAATTAGTGCGTAGATCTAAGTATATTAATTATTGAGCTTAACTATACAAAAATTTAGGTAAGTGTTCTTAACTTTTTTAATCTGACAATAATATTAAATTGACAGTCCAAATATTTAGATCAATAACAATATGGAAATATAGTGAACTGTAAAGCTACGTATTTTGATTTTAACTAATTTAACATTAATAATTTTAATTTTATATTTTTAGATACTAAGATGTTTGTTGACATGATTAAATCAGGACTTGTTTCTCAACAGTAATAGAGACATAAACAAGGTTGGAACCATTCAACCAAATCCAAGTTCTCTGTTTCTTCACGCAACAACTGCTATAGAAATTTTTAATATTATTATTTCGTTGGATAATAAGGGAGGTGGGCCTGATAATACACGTACTATAGTTTTGAAACGTAATATTTCATATTTTTTTGAACTTTTATCTAACTTAACAAATACAATATTTCAAACAGGAATTTATCCTAATTGTCTAAAATTAGCTAAGGTATTGCCTCTTCATAAAGGTGGAGATAAAAGTATCGTTTCTAATTATCGACCTATCTCCATATTATCAGTTTTTGACAAGATTATTGAGCGTATAGTGTTTAACCGCTTTGTAGATTTTTTAAATATTTCTAATTTTTGTTTATTCACATCAGTACGGTTTTAGAAGAGGAGCGGGAACAGAATTGGCCCTCGTTGAAATGGTAAATATTTTATATAATGCTTTTGATAATAAAGATTGTGTAGGAGCTCTATTTTAGACCTGCAGAAAGCCTTTGACACCACTGAATTCGGGGAATACCATAAAAGCTAATTGAAAGCTACTTAAAGGACCGCGAACAGTTTGTAATCATTGATGGAACAAAAAGTGAAATTTTAAATTTTAAATGTGGTATTCCTCAGGGGAGTGTATTGGAGCCATTCCTTTCCTAATTTTTATTAACGATATTTCACGTTTGCCATTAACAGGACATATTCGGCTGTTTGCGAATGTCCCAACACTTTTGTATGAGTTTAAGGATCCGAATTTAATAATAAGAGATATGAAACAGGACATAGAAATTCTACTCGATTATTTCAAATGCAATATGATTGCTTTAAATATATCGAAAATAAAATTTATGGTTTTCCACTCTCCCTATAAAAGATTGGTTTGTTTACCATCTTTAATTGTAGATAATATTAAGATTAGTAGGGTAAAGGTCATTAAGTATCTTGAAATTTTCTTTGATGCAAATCTGTCCTGGAATGAGCAAATAAATACTATTTGTAGTAAAATGGCTTCCTTAGTAGGGTCATTGAGAAAGTTGTCCTACTATGTTCCAAAGCATGTATTAAAACTAATTTATTTTGCTTTTATACATCCACGTATTGTATACGGAATAATTACTTATGGTACTGCCAATGTTACTAAGCAAAGAAGGATTCAAATAATGAAGAATAAAAGTATTAAAGCGATTTGTAGACTTCCTCTATTATTTCCTACTTTGGCGCTCTACAAAGATGAATCTGAAGGGATACTGCCAGTTGCAGCATTATTTGATTTATAAGTTGCACTATTTATGTACAAAACATTACATGTAACAACTGCTTTATCAAATTTAGAATTTGCTAATGTTAATCATAGTTAGATAGTGGTGCTATTACAAACGAATATGGAAGAAAATCAATGTTCAATAGTCCAATGGTTTATAATAGTTTATCTGAATCAATAAAGCGTGCCGTAAATATTCATCAATTTAAATATAATCTTAAAAATTATTATCATGCTATGTTGGAAAGTTATATAAGTTAATTTCAATGTCTTATGATCTTTGTCTTCAAGTTCAAAGGATTCTAGATCCATTGGAAATTCAATTCTACAGAATTATGTTTATTATATGTATGTATTAATTAAATAAAGTTTGTTCAGCTTATTAATAATTTTAAATCATTATAATTAAATTCTATACTGCTTTTTTTATTTACTATGTATATTGTAAAAATTTATGAAATAAATAAACTTCACTTATCTCAATCAAAAGAAAACCACAGAAAAGTGATTATTTGGAGAATCGCATAATTCAATGAACAAACAAAAACGATATGTTCACAACGTTTGTTCACTCTCCATTGTCATTTGGCATTCGAAAATTAACAAACATCGTGAACGAAGTAAAATCTATATTCACCACTATTAACTTATTTACGTTCACTGTTCCCTTTACATTCCTTGTGAACCGTGGTGAATTAAGTATAGCCACAGACATTTAACTGCGCACAAAATGAAATAATCGGAAAATTAAAAATAATATTGTTTTATTCATATTCTATTCATTATATTGATATTTATTTGATATATAGTTTTATTTCAAGTTTATTCTAATCAATTTTATGAAAATAAATTAAAAAATTTCAAATGGATCAATTTCAGGTGTTTCATATTTACGAGAGGTGTAAACTGGGCTTTACAACTAAAGTAGTGTATACCTTATTAAAAAAATAAATAAAACCATTTTTAGTATCGAATTGTGGTCATTAAGGTGGCATAACTTAATAAACACAGGAAACCTATCAACATGTGCACATAAGTTAGTCACTTATTGCCACACAAAAATTACTGCAGCTGTAAATATCAGCATCTTGATACAAATGTCGATTAATGAGTGTTTTGTGTAAACGAATAATTATTTATCGTTTACTGTTCCTTTGTTGTAAAATTTATGTATTTAAATTTCAAAGTAGGCACAAACCAAAAAAGAATAATTCAAATTGGAGCTTGGTTTACAGGAATTATTGTTTCATTTCATTTTTTCATAGAACGAGAATTGACCCCCTGCCAATAAGGAATAGAGCCGAAAGGCCGAATATTAAAAGGCTGAATTTCGAAAGGCCGAAAGCCGAATGTCGAAAGGGCGAATGTGACGATAGGCCGAATGTCGAAAGGCGGAAACGGCTGAAAGGGCAAATATCGAAAAGCGGAATGTTGAAAGGCCAAATGTAAAAAGGTCGTTTGTGTCGAAATTGATTTTAATTTTTCATCTTTTTATGAATGAAAATTTTTGAAATTTAAATTTTTAGAAAAATATTTAATAGTAAATCGCCTTAAATATTAAAATCTTCTTACGTTTTTTTGTCATAAAATTAATAATTTATTTATTATAATTAAAAAAGAAATAATTTTTTTTTTTGAGTTGGCTACTTTATCTAGATAAAAATAATACAGACACTGAAAATCCCGAAAAAAATCCAGAAACAAAAAAAATTCAGAAAAACAAAAACCCAGAAAACTAAAACCCAGAAACACAATTATCAAAGTGCGGACCAAATTAAAAATAAAATTTATAAAATGTCTATCGAATTTTACTTTTTTCGTAAGTTCTTAATATTTACGATAGTGGAAATTGCTTCGTCAACCTTGCAGACACAGATCAAAGGAATCGTATCCTCACATCGCTTCTACTGACAGTTCTACCACGAATGTTTCAAGTTATGGGTATGTTAGTTTAATTCGTTGAGTTAGTATGCCATCGACGAATGTATTGGAGCAAATTGCAGATCTAATACTTGGTAAATTCTGCGTCAACCTTGCAGACAAAGATCAAAGGAATTGTATTGCTCGTATCGCTTCTACTGATAGATGTACCATAAATGGGTGTCGGCCTTTTGACCCATTCGGCTTTTCGACATTCGGCCTTTCGACACATTCGGCCATTCGACATTCAGCTCTTCGACATTTAGCCTTCCGAATCATTCGGCTTTTTGGCGTCCGGCCTTTCGACATTCGGCCTTCCGAGATTCGGCCTTTCAACATCGAATGGAAAATAATACTAAGATCATGAGGTTTGATATGATTTACTATTTAAACAGCCTAAAACGATGTCAAATAATTACCTATCCATACATTTGCAATTTTGTCAAAATTAACACTAGCACGTTAACAATTTATTACTTGTTGTACTCCTGTTTTCAACTAACGGTAAATTACGATTTTCCGTAAAAGTTTATGTCGTATTTTTTACATGGTGAATGAAATATTGTGCAATTAATAAAAAAT
Organism: Tipula helvola; assembly: GCA_963556165.1. Classification (NCBI taxonomy): domain Eukaryota; kingdom Metazoa; phylum Arthropoda; class Insecta; order Diptera; family Tipulidae; genus Tipula; species Tipula helvola. Next base: position 267,457,902 of record OY744481.1, read on the forward strand.
GTGTAATTCTCTTACTAAAATTAGTGTAGAAATAAAAAAATTGATCATTTAATTGGAGAGTGAAGGTAAAAGTTTATCGGAAATTTACAAAATAACTAATCGCCTGCGATTTTTGATCCAATACGTTATCCAGAACCTCAAAGAACCAAATCCCTAGAGATTGGAAATGGGATTTTAAAATGATTTTTGGATACAATTCTGGAATATGGCCAAGTATGATGGAACTTCCCTGTTTCTTAACCGATCTTGTGGAAATTCGACAAAGGGGGCGGGAGGGGGGGGGAACTGCATTCTTACTTGTTTTTAAGATTAAATTTTGGAATGTGGGCAATTAGGATATACATTAACTATTTTTAACCGATTATGATGAATTTTGACGTTTTCAACTAATAGAAGTAAATATTACACAAAAATTATTTTTGGATGAGGTTGTGAGGAATATGTCAATTTGGCTTTTTAATTGTTGTCAGCGTAAACGTCTATTTCAATTGCATAGCGATCGAGATTATCTTCGAAATAATATTCAAGTTCGCCTACAAACTTTTCTCGCCAATCCTTCGTTTTAAACTTTTTTAGAATCCCATTTCCAACGCAAATGTCAAATCTCATAATAATCGATTGAGAAATAGGAAAGTTCCATCCTACGTGGCCAAATTAAGTTTATCCAAAAATTTTTTTAGGATCCGATTTCTATTGCGGATGTCAAATTTCACTAAAATCCGTTATGATATAGTTTTATCCTAATTGGCCATAGTAAAACCTGTATATGTGCAAGATTAAACAAATCCACACGTCTTGGCCAATTTGAACCAAACTTTACACAAATATTGTTTTTGGAGGTTGAGCTGAAGTCTGACTTAAGAGATTCAGTTTGGGATTGATTTGGGAGTAGTTAATTTTGTAGACCGAATCGGGTTCTACGGCTAAAAATACGTAGGATTTGACTGAAACATTTTTTTTCGGTTCATGATAGATGGCGCTGTAATTGACGATATTCAATTTTTTTTAGTTCTCCTACTGAGAACCTACGCAAACGATTCGGCAATACGTCTGCAATAAAAATACCATAGTTTATAATTAATAATTTCGTCCACTAAGCGGAACATAAATGGGTTGGTGAACAATAGAGATATTCGAACGTCGCTTCCGTGGAAGTTCAAACTAATACATAAGAAACCTGTAAAGGCTCTGAAGTCCCGCTTAAAGGTGTTTGATTAAAAAGAAATATCCTGCCAGGGTTTTGAAAAATATGGGAACTACCTGGCCAAGTGAGAAGACACTAATGATGTCAAAAAAACTGAATACATCCAGAATAAATCTAGAATCCCAACCGATTTTAAACTCGATTATAGATTAAAAAATGAACATAGACAAAAATTTAAACAAAACAGGAGCGCTTCAAGGCCTTCTCGAAAGCTTGAAATACGGTCGGTTGAACAAAGTAACACGATGGCCTGCAATTGGAGGCGAAGTCTCCCAAATACATACTATAAATTAATCCTTTACCCTTTGATAGCCTATTATAAACTCATTCAATTTGGCAGATCTTATGTATTCTAAATCTTAGGACTCAAGGACCAATGATTTGCAGGTTTAATGCTTCAGCCGGTAAAATTCATTCTGATTTATGTAAAAATATCTATTACTGACTAGCACATAAAAAAGTTAATTTAGTTAACGATTAATTTTACATTATATTGTGTCTATACTGCCAGGTACTTCAATATTGTAATACAGTATGACGGTAGACAGTTTTTTTAATCTTATTCCATACATTACATACTATACATACAATTAAAACTAAATGTCCCCCAAACGTTTCATTTGTTGACATTTTTTCGAAATTTATTTGAAATGAAACACGCATAATAAACTTGAAAATAATATTTTTGTACAGAGACAATCAAGAACACAATATGATTGATGGCTGATTGATGAGCGAGCACATATTACAAAAAAATAAAAATAAAGAGCAAACGAATAAATAAAATTCAGCATGAATTTCAAAAGTTTGTAATGTTATTTTGTCTGCGCTTTATCACTTTGTTTTACTCGGATTTGGTTAGATCTTGATTTTGCCGTTAATCAACAAAATATTTTTTCTTTTCTAATTTAATAATTGCAAAAATGAACGCTATGCTTACCAAATTAAAAAGCATTCCTCCATAAATGTTTGGTTATGTGTGAATGTGATATATTGTGAGCTTTCAGATAGAAAACTAATTGAATAAATCAAAATAGTTATTTTGATAATTTGCAAATACTATTTTGGATTAATATTGTTGTTTGAAAAAATAAAAACCTTTTTAGTTAATTCGACTGTAATACAACGGTCAACATGATATTTGATGATGGTAGTACACAATTAACTGCTTGTTTGTTATTATTAAGGTTTTTGAGGCCAAAATTATAATTCCATTTATCTTTTTTGTCTGCTTTTGTTATAGAAAAGAGCTGTTGGTACAAAATATTGTATCCATTTGTTTCAAATCATTTAATTTCATATTTATATGTGGCCATAAAGATTCAGTTTTTATGCTGTTCGTTTCAGTGCTTCTTTCCGATTTGGGTGGGTTTTAGTTTAATTTATGGACGAATTGATTACATAGATTAGATTATTGGCATTTAATTTTTATTGTATAGAGCTTTTCCTTTATTTTTTTTTAACTAAAATATTTTATTTTTATCACAACCAGTGAACTGTGAGTAATTGATTCATGTGATAGGATTATAAGAAAATAGTTTTTAAAGCCAACATAGTTAATACGTTACAGTATTACAATTATTTCAATATTACAAGTGACACCGCTGCTCTTTATACTAGGCCGATCTCTAGCTCTGTTAACTTAAATTAAGCTACATAGAAAGTCAACTTCTAGCAGGTGCATATAGATTTAAAAAGAACAAAATTATTAATAATGCAACATACTATTTATATGTTTATATTGGTTGTTTAGGTTTTAAGATTACCAAACATTTAATTCAACAACAAAAAAAAATACGATCATTTGTGCGCCTTACCAACTGTTGCAATATCTACATTAAAATACAATTTGATGGGTTTAAATCTTGGTTACACACTGTTACGTGTTTACCTTGTCACTCAAGGTTGGTATCACTAGATTGTGAATAAAACAAAACACTACAATTTATCACAAACGATTTTATTTATTAACACCAAAAAATAATTCACAAAATCACTTTTTATTATTTTTGCACAATTCCACTGTTTATAACTTTTAGTTTGCACTAATACAATTTTAAAATCACTTTTTAATCTTCACTTATCGCTTACCGAAAACTTAATGTTCTAATTCGAATTTGTTCACCGCACTCAAACCAAAACTTCTCGAAATTTATTGATTGTTCCGGTTAAAATAGTCTAGACACATTAGAACAGTTTTATAATGAAAACTTTCCGCTATCAGTTAACTTATTCTACTCTATCATAGGTGTCACCGTAACAATACCTAAAATTGTTTAGCTATAGATGGTGTGATTAGTATGTCTACTTACCACCAGAGTATATGAACGTTGGGTCAATGCGTTTTGTTTACATTTTTTTTATATGGAGTTTGATCAAAAACAGCTCTATTAAAATTGAAAAATAATCAAAGAAAATTACTGTGATACAAATTGAAAAATAAAATAATTGATTAACAAAAGAATAATTATTATATTTTCAACATAAAATAAATAGAAAAACCTTTGGTTTACAAAAATTTGATGTTTAAACACCGAACATTATTTGAGTTTTGTGAGGTTATGTCAGATGCTTAATGTTTGTTTTTGTTTAATAATTTCAAATTTTTTTGCCCATTCCTATTAGAAGATCCTTGCTGATCATTGTTTTTGTGAAATTTGTTATTCCAGGCAGTTCAAATGGTTCTTTTAACATAAAAATTTACTATACAAAACTTAAATAATTGATGATTTTGTATTTCGTTTTTCTAACAATTGTACCGGCGATCCGTTGATTTTATGTTAAAAATAAACAAATCCTTCTTTTGTTAACAAATATCACTTGTTTATTCTTCGCGTCGTGCTAAATTTCATTCATTTTTTTTAATATTTGTTAGAGCTGTTTTGGGCTAAAATCCATATAAAAAAAATGTAAACAAAAATTTTGACCCCGTAACGTCGCGACGTCTCGTGGAATAAAGGTTGAACTGATGTACTAAAACACAATCTATAGATCATGTTTTCCGAAAGAGGCAGCACGATTGTTGAAAAAGTACAGTGCGTTTTCCGAAAGAGGCAGCACGGTTAAAAAAGAAGCACAGAGCGTTTGCCACTAGATGTCACTACACAATCAAAAAAATATTACTGACGTTTTTCAAAAAGGAACAGCCAAAATAAATTTATTTATCACGTGTTAATAATAGTAACTTTTATGATAATATTTTTGTTTATATTTACAAAATGCATACATAAAAATGACATACAATTTTTGACAGAAAATATTTAGTGACACCTAGTGGCATTATGTGAAAGTTGCTTATATTTTCGGGGTTTTCCGAAAGATGGTAGCTCTTGCGGTTGTTGAAAATTTGACATTTAAACATGACCTATTTCTTGAATATAAAAATTATTCCAACACAATTTATTAACGATAATTCACAAAATTACTTTTTATTACTGTCGCACAATTTTACTGATCACTTATAACTTTTATTTCACACTCACTTTTTAATTTCCGTTTTAACACTTATCGCTGACCAAAAACTTAATGTTCTAAATCGCTCCTTATTCATATACTCAAACTAAAACTTCTCGAAATTTCGGTAATAACAGTTTAGAAATATTTCGTACAGTTTTTATCATGGAAAATTCCATTGAAGTACATTAAATTTGTGCTATTAGTACTTATCCTATTCTCCCCTAGGTGTCATCGTAACAATATACGTATAATATTAGGGGTACAAATAAGTTTTGAGTTTCTTTTATAACTTCGAAGCATTATTAAGAGAAATTGGTACAATGTATTTTATTCATATTATTGTACATCGTTAGCTACGACTTCTTTCCATCTTTCAGGCAGCATACGGGATCCGCGTCGAAAAAATTCTTCTTACAAGAAATATCGTAACCAAAATATATTTATATATAGCAGCAACATAATTTAAATCAGAAAATAATTTTGAATTGTTGTTACCTTTTTTGTAGAAACTCTACCGAATAAGTCAGAACAGTCTACAGTAAAAGCCTTCGCGAATTGACTTATTGTAGACTTTCAAATAATTCAGCAAACACAACGTAAGTCGGGAATTAGACTTCACCCAAAGTAAGATAGAGAAGACCTTTTAATTTATTATGCGCTATGGGAGAATCTAATTTAGAAGGCGTGATTAAATGTAGGGTTCGAACAGTGGTAGCTACACGGACTACTCCAAAACAATTTTTAGTGAGTTAGGTATTTCTGGCTTTAAAATTATTTATTTTAGTTTTATTTATTTCGGAAAAGGTTTCATTCAATTCGAAATTTTTCTTTTGATTCGGGATAAGCAATGGCGGCGAATAAACTCTGCAAGCCCCCTGCGAGTATATTTTGGGGCCACTATTGAAATGTGAGCGTAATATTAGCCGCATTTCTTGACGTATTGAATAAAATTGAAGAATTTATTGAGCAGACTAGTTTTCGTCGTGTTCAATTGATTCCTTAACACTAGAAACTTTTCTTTCTTCACAGCGGTTCCACTTATTAATTAACACAATTTTTTGTTGTATAAATTAATCTGTATATTTAAGTTACAAAATATGAATTTTATTTACAACATATTTAATTACATTTAATAATTGTTCACCGAATTGTTCGTTGTTGTTGCTTAGACTGACTATATAATTCTCTCTTTTTTAACAAGAAAATGTTTCCCATTTTACATGAAACTTTTGACAATCGCAAAGTTTCCCCATTTCCAATTATATTTTGCTGGCAGTAAATGATTGGTTGTTTAAATTGTTCAACTGCCGACATGGAAAATGGAGAAATAAATTCTTTTATTGTACATTTACAAAAGCTTATTCAATACTCAAACCAGTATTTTTAATAAGCCTGTTGAATATTTTATAGTATGTATATGTACTACCTTTGAGTATTTAGAGCAATCACCAAACCGAAAAAAAAGTTGTAATACTACCTCGCTGCAAGATGAGAGCGCGACAATCGGCATGTTTTTATAAATAATACAAGTAGAATGAATAATAATAATGAAACGAAGAAATAACCTTGAATGGTACACAAATCCATTTTTCGTTTGTTTTTTAAATTTTTATTTTTTTTATTTTCACAATACATTAATTTGTTTTTTAGTGCAATTTGTTTAATATTTATACCTATGCATACTCATCCAAACATAAGCAATATTATTGTCGTTTCTCATTTTTTAAATAAATTTTTTGGTTTTCCGTTACAATAAAATGTTTCATTAGTCATGAGACGAATAAAACAAAGTGTCTGCAGTTTATTGTGGTATATTTTAATCTTGGGATTTGTGCGTAGAGCCTTAATAATTGCTTATAGATGACAACAATTGAAATTTATTTTCTGTGAAATATAGAAATAATAATGAAAACAATCAGTGTTTAACATATCAGACTAAAGTTGGTTTAGTAACAAAAAAATACAGGGTATACTTGAATTTGAATCCCAGCTCGAGTTGAAGATTAATCAAAATCACTTGTTAGGTAAATTTTGTTGTAATGAGAATAAATAAACCACAGAGTTGTTGCTGGATCTAGATTTAATTCGTGCTGACGGCGCAAATTTAAATGGCTAGAATGACATTTTAGAAGACAGCTAACAAGTAAACTTTAGCACCTATTAAAGAAATGTTTTGTGTATATTATAGGTAATTTTAAAAAAAATAATTGTTTTTCAAAATATTTCAAATAAATTTATTTAAAACTTGATTAATTCACATGATTATTTATTGATTTATTTCATTATTTCATCTTTGTGAGATTCACAATGGAAGAAGAAATTTTGCTTTTAAAATATTACGGAAGCCATTTTTGTCAATACAATCAGTTTCCTTTTAAAATTTTTGAAAAATTTATCAAATATTGAGACAATTTCCTTTAAATCTTTTACAAACATTGATGGTGTAGTCAAACTTCTGCAAGGTAGTTATTGTTCCGTATAATTTGAATGGTAAGCACGTTTTATTAGTTTTGCTATAGTTTTCTTGAAATTTTGCGTCTCTATTTTTAAGAATAAATTTGTGTGCCAAAAAACCAGCTACGTTTGCATTTGCACAATTTTTTAATGAAATACATTTTATTATTGTATTTTCATTACTGATTTGAAGGATTCTTTTATGTCATTTTCTTCATCATCGAGCATTGCAGCTTCCACAGTTTCTAAATCAAGCTCTTCATCAATGTGTTCGTTTGCATCAGTTTCTGAAAGTGGTGTAGATGAGGTTTGTTCCAATAAATTAATAGCATTACACGGTGTTCCTGAATGAACTTTAAATGCGACTTTAACATACTCGAAAATTTCAAATTGGGTATTGTTTGGGGACCTTTCAAGAATCATTTAAGATCAAAATTAACATAATCCGCTTAACCGTTTTTAAAAAAAGTGCTTTTCTTTATTAAAAAATGGAGGTGTGGCCAACACACGACTTTCTTTTACGAACAGCGAATTTTGAAAAACTTTTATAATTCAAATATCCCGCA